>PVIC010004053.1:23410-57027 GCA_004025085.1 Thryonomys swinderianus
ACACACACACACACACACACACACACACACACAGAGTGTAATAAGAGGTTTTTTTCCCTTCTCTTCCAGTGACATTGTATTCTCAGGTCTTCAAATTTCATAGCTGTGATCCTGAGCTGTGACACTTGGCTATAGCACTGAGGCACTCTGCTCCACTGCAACAGATACCAGCATGAGGGAAACTGGCATTCCTGGGTCTCTGTCTCCACTGGCTAAGCCAGTAGTGGTGTCATTTATTAAGAAAGGAAAGTCTAGGACATAAACTTAGAGGTTAAGGTCATGAGCTCAGTTTTGGACTAATGGCAGGGAGAGACCCAAGTTGCTATGTCTTCTGGAGTTCAGAAGAAGAATGTGGGCTAGTAGTTGTCCTTAGAACAGAAAATACCAGAAATGGAGTGAGATCACATAGGGAGATGGTGTTGTGTTAGAAGAGAGCCTAGAACCAGGTCTGCCCCAGGAATACCAGTGTTTATACAGTGGACCCTTAACTTACAAACTCAATGCACAACTCGAGACTGGCTGTAACTCAGGTTGGTTGTAAGTCAAGACTGTTTTTCTCATAATATTGGAAATACCCATAACTAATATTTTCACAATAAAAGGATTGTATAATGTGCATAATTTATAAGAAACACCAATAAGAAGTTATAAAATATGCCATTTACCAGAAACAAAAATTTCCTACTGTACTTACCATTCAAGCTGGTATCTTTGCCCTGCAGAAAGGGACAATGAAATGGAAAGTGGTTATGGAAGGAGAGTCTCCTATAAGAACATCAGGAATCTGGCTCTCTGGTGTCCTTTCTCTCCTAGGCAAAGTCTGTAGCCCATCAAGTTCGGCTCTGCCTCACTCGGTCTCTGTGTTTTCAGAACTGAAAACTGGTCTAAGGTTGTCTGTTTCTGTCTTTTCTTTAACACTGTTCTGTAGTATGACATGACATTGTCGTTAAGCAAGTGAATGCAATGATTGGCCTTTTCTGGGCGGGTCTTCTCTACAGATAAAACCATATTGTAGCTCTGTCCATTTTTTTTCAGGATTTCCTTTATTTCAGAAGAAAAACTTGCTACACCAGTTGTTGACACTCCCCTCCTCTTCAGAAAGTTCCCCCACTGGCATTCTCTGCTGCTCAGCCAGAGGTTACTGAAGACAGCAAGCAACTATACATAGAGTGTCTGCTCTTTGGTTCTAGTGAACTTCTAGCCTTGGAAAGAGTTTCTCCACTGGACAATGACACTTTTTTTTTTTTGAGAGAGAGAGGGTCTCACTTTGTAGTTCAGGCTGGCCCTGAGTTCACTATGTAGCCCAGGCAAGCCTCGAACTCAGCAATCCTCCTGCCTCTGCCTCCTGCAGGCTGGGATTACAGGCATGAGCCACCACACATGGCACTGTGGTGTGTGGTACTGATTGCTGGTGGGCATGAGTCACTACACCCAGCATTTTGGTATATGGTTACCTGGGATTGAACCAGGGACCTTGCACTTGCAAGGGAGACACCGGAAAAACTGAGCTAAATCCCTGACTCTGGTTGATTTCTTGATAGCAGCCATTTTGTGGTGTAAGATAGACTAGAAGTGTTTTCATCTGCATCTCTCAAATGACCAGGGATGTTGAACATTTCTTCATGTTTGTTTTTTTGTTTTAGATCTTTGAGACAGGGTCTCACTCTGTAGTTCAGCTGGCCCTGAGCTCACTATGTAGCCCAGGCAAGCCTCAAACTCACAGCAGTCCTCCTGCCTCTGACTCTCAAATCCTGAAATTATAGGCATGAGCCACTATGCCTGACTCCCCATGTTTCTTAATTGCCTTTACTACTTCATCTGAGAAAAGTCTATTCATTTCAGATGCCCAGTTTTGAATTAGGTCTTTAAATCTGGGGGCATGATTTTTTTTAAAGTTCCTTATATATTCTAGATAGTAGTCTTTTGTCTGAGGAACACCTGGTAAAAATTCTTTCCCATATTGTAGGTTATCTTTTTGCTCTGCTGGTGGTTTCTCTTGTTGTGTAGAAGGTTTTTAGTAATTTAAGATCCTAATTGTTGATTCTTTCTGCTACTTCCTGTGCTGTTTTGTTCATAAAGTCTTTTCCTATGCCAATGTCTTCAAGAGTTCTACCTATTTCCCAGTAGGTTTAGTATTTCTGTTCTAATATTTAGGTCGCCAATTCACTTTGATTTTAGTTTGGTACATGGTGAAAGACATAGCTTTAATCTTGGGCAAGTTGAAACCCAGTTTTTCCAGTGCCATTTTTGTTAAAGAGGCTATCCTTACTCCACTGAAGGTGTTTGGCTCTTTGGTCAAAGATGACATGGTGGGCTGGAGATTTAGCTCAGTGGTTCCTTGCAAGTGCAAAGTCCTGAGTTTGATTCCCGGTAACCACATACAATGCTGGGTGTGGTGACATGCGCCCACCAGCAATCAATACCACACATCACAGTGCCGGGTGTGGTGGCTCAAACCTGTAATCCCAGCACTCAGGAGGCAGAGACAGAGGATTGCTGAGTTCAAGGCTTGCCTGGGCTCCATAATGAGCTCCAGGGCAGCCTGAATTACAAAGAGAGACCCTATCTCAAAAAAAAAAAAAAAAAAAAAAAAGACATGGCTTAGCATATCAGGAGCTGTTTCTGGATCTTTTAGTCTGTTCCTCTGAGCTTCAGGTCTGTTTCTTTGCTAGTACCATCTTTGCTCTTTTTATCACAGTGCTTTGTAGTATAGTTTCAAGTTGGGGATTGTGATATCACCTGCCATATCCTTGTAGCCTAGGATTGCTTTGCTATTCTAGGTCTCTTTTGGTTCCAGATGAATTTTTAGATTATTTTCTCTAGCTCTGTGAAATATCTGTTGGGATTCCAATTGGGATTGCCTTGAATCTATGTAATAGCTTTGGCAGTATGACCATTTTGATGATACTGGTTCTTCCTATCCAGGAACAAGGGATGTCTTTCCATTTTCTGATATCCTCTTCAATCTCCTTTTTCAGAATCTTGTCATTTTCAGAGTAGAGGGCTTCCACCTCCTTTGTTGGATTGATTCCTAGATATTTCATATTTTTGGGATGGTATTGTGAAAGGAATTGTTTCCTCCATTTGTCTCTAGTGAGTCTATTACTTGTGTATAGGAAGGCTATTGATTTTTGGGTGTTGACCTTGTACCCAGGTACTGTACTGAACCTAACTCAAGCTATTTTTTGGCTGAGTTTTTGGGACCATCTATATAGAGAATCACATCATCAACAAATAGTGACAGCTTAACTTGTTCCTTCCCTATCCCTATTCCTTGTATTTCATTTTCTTTTCTAATTGCTGTGACTAATGTTTCCAGAACTATATTGAACAGGCGTGGTGATAGTGGATATTTTTGTCTTGTTCCTGATCTTAGTGTGAAAGGTTTCAGTTTTTAACCATGTAGAATGATGCTGGCTGTTGGTTTTTGTAGATAGCTTTTATCAGGCTGAAAGTCCATCTATTCCAATTTTCTGTAGGGTTTTAATCATGACTTGGTGTTGGATTTTGTCAAATGCTTGTTCTGCATTTGTTGAGATGATCATATGGTTTTTGTCCTCGACTCTGTTAATATAGTGTATTACATTGATGGATTTGTGTATGTTGAACCAGCCTTGCATCCTTGGGATGAATCCAACTTGGTCAGGGTGTATGATCTTCTTGATGATCAATCCTCTGTACTCTGTTTGCCAGTATTTTTACTGAGGATTTTTAGCAACTATATTCATTAGAGAGATTGATCTATAGTTCTCTTTTTTGGTTGGGTCTCTCTCTGCTTTTGGAATCAAGGCAATAGTTGCTTCAAGGAATGAATTTGGGAGTCTTGCATCCCTTTCAATTTCATTAAAGAGTTTGAGAAGTAGCGGAATCATCTCTTCTCTAAAATGTCTTATACAATTTAGCAGTGAAGCCATCAGGATCAGGACTTTTCTTTGTTGGTAAGTTTTAACTACGTTTTCAATTTCACTGATTATATCAGTGTGGTTAGCATTTTTACCTCTTCTTTGTTCAACTTTGATACTTCATATGTCAAGGAATCTGTCCATTTCTTCTGTGTTTTTCATCTTATTAGATACAAGTTCTTAAAGTAGGTGTTTATTATCTTATGAATTTCTGCTGGATCTGGGGTATTTTTCCCCTTTTCATTCCTGATTCATTGATTTGAGCCTTTTCCTTTTTCCTTTTTTTTTTGGGGGGGGGATAGCATTGGCTAAGAGCTTATCAACTTTATTCTTTCCAAAAAACAACTTTGATTCATTGATTTTTTTTGTATCATTCTCTTCATTTGCATTGCATTAACTTCTGCTCTAAACCTCATAATTTCCTTTGGGCTTATCTTGCTCCTGTTTTTCTAGTAGCTTCAGGTTCAGCATTAGGTTATCTGAGCTCACTCTGTTTGCCATGTAGCATGGGCATTCACTGCTATGAATTTCCTTCATAGAACTGCTTTGTGTCCCATAAATTCCTGTATGTTGCATTGGCATTATTATTTAATTGTACAAACTCTTTAAGTTCTTCTCTAATCTACTGGTTGCTCAGGAGTGTAGTGTTCAATTTCCATGTGTTTGTGAGGTTCTTGGCATTTTTCTGTTGATCTCCAATTTCAAGACACTGTGGTCTGATAGTATATAGTGGATAACTTTAATTCCTTTGCGTTTACTTAAACATGCTTTACAAACTAGCCTGTGGTTTGAAATCTTGATTTGGAGAATGACCCATGAATAGTTGGGAAGAATATTCTGACTTTGTGCATTGAAATACTCTATCAAGTCCATTTGTTCCACAGTTTGATTTACTTCAAGTATTTCATCATTGATTTTTTTTTTTTGGTCCAGTCAATCTGTCTGTGACAGTGGGGTACTGAGGTCTCCCACTACTATTGTATTAGTGCTTATCTGGCTTTTCATGCCCATTAATATTTTATATAGTTGGGTGCACTGTAATTTGGTGCATAAATATTTAAGAATGTCATTTCTTCCTCTTGGACTGTTCTCTGTAGGAGGATGTAGTGTCCTTCTTTGTCTCTCTTAGTTTTGGTTTGAAGTTGACTTTACCTATATACAAGATAGCCACTCCTGCTTTTTTATGGTTTCATGTCACACAGAGAATTATTTTCCACCCTTTACTTTCAATCTATGGGTTCCTTTCTGAATCAGGTGTGTTTCTTGTATACAGCATTTTTTTTTTTTTTTGAGACAGGATCTCACTTTGTAGATCAGGCTGGCCCTGACCTCACTATGTAGCCCAGGCCAGCCTGAAACTCAGCAATCCTCCTGCCTCTGCCTCCTGAGTGCTGGGATTACAGGCACGAGCCACCCCACTCAGCACTGTAGTATGTAGTATGGATTGCTAGGTGGTCATGAGTCACCACACCTGGTATTGTTGTATGTGATTACTGGGGATTTAACCAGGGACCTTGCACTTGCTAGGCAGGTGCCAGAACCATTGAGACAAATCTCTGGCCCTGGATCTTGCTTCTTAATCCATTCTGCCAGTCTGTGTCTTTTAATTGGGACATTTTGAGGCCACTGACATTAGTGGTTATAACTGATACGGGCTGATTTAGCTCTGTCACAATGTGATTTAGTTAAATCACAATGTAGCTCTTGTTCTGGGCTCTTTTGTTCTTTGCTTTTACCCATTTCAATTCAGTTTCTTGTCTTTCCCAATGAGTTTATTCTGCTGGGTCTCATGGGATTGTGACTCTCATTGCCTTTTTCTAGGATATTGTTTAGAGTTAATTTTGGAGTGCAGGTTTTGTATTCATGAAGTTTAAGTGTTCTTTGTATGGAAGTACCTTATTTCCCCATTGATTTTGACAGATAGTTTTGCAGGATATATCAATCTAGGTTGGACATTGTTTTCTTTTAGGGCTTGAGTGTTTGTGTTGAGAAGTTTTCTATAATTCTGATGGGCTTTCCTTGTGATTTGTTTCTTTTCTCTGACTGCTTTCAATATTTCATTCTTCTGTTGTGTTCCTGGTTATCTTATTACATGCCTAGATGTAGACTGTTTTTATATCATGGTCACTTGGAGTCCTATATGCCTCACTTCTCAATATGTCAAATTATTTTCCTTTTCCATGAGGTTTTCTGCCATTAAATCTGTGAAGTTTTTTTTTATATCATTCATACTATGACCTATTTCTTCACTGACACCAATCAGTTTTATGTTATTCTTGTTTACATCACTTAGCAACTGCTGTATTGATCTCTCACAGTCCCTTGCCATTTTCCGTAAACTATTTCCTTATGGTTCACTGGCTGCAATCTTATCTTCTATGTCTGATATTCAGTATTTACATTATTGCATTTTGCAAACGTTCACTGGAGTTTTTCATCACCTGGAAATGTTTGAAGCTGTTTTAACAGATTCCATTACTTTTGTAATCTGAGATTCTATTAGATTTCTGATCTGTTTAGTATTATTAATCTGTCTTACACTTTGGACATTTGGTTTTATCTGAGAAATTATTTCTGATTTTCATCTTACTGGATTCTCTTTTGATATGGCTCATAGTCTTGGTGTTTGAACTTCAGTCTGCTCTATTTCCTTTTTCCCTGGTTTCCCCCAAGGTGATGATCTTTGCGTCTGGTTTTTACATTTTTTTCTCATTTCTATTTTTTTGTTTTGCTGATGTTTCGGGGTTAATTCTTGGCCTGTCTGGGAAATGTTTAATGCAAGTTTCTTTCTCCTTAATGTTTGGAAACCTTTAGGAGATGGCTGCTTCCTAGGTTGTCCTCCTTGGACCTGTAATGGTCTTTAAGTGACCTCAGTTCTGGCACACCATGGAAGGTAAACAGAACAAACACATCACCTTGGCTGATATCATCAACAGTATCAAACATGGCACAGGAAACAAGCTTTGGCAATTACTGTTCTGAAACTTTAAACCTTATGAGCTACACCTGTAACCATACGTCAAAATTTAGAACTAATCAGAAATACATTTACAACATACAGGTCCTCCAATATAGCAGCATCACCCTACGGGAATAAAGGGTTACCAGGGAGTTGGGAGGCAGAGAAATAGGAGAGGGACAGATTAGAAATAGGGTTAGATATAAACATCACAAATCCCAGGAAGCTGACAGAGGCTAGAGGACAAAAGAGAGGGGACAAATATAAAAACAGAACAAACTATCAACAGTGGGACCACAAGGGACTGTATTCACCCTCCCATAATAGGGCAGAAAAGAGAGTAGGGAGACTGAAATAGATGAACTCCTGGGAACTGATACTAACCAGAGGACAAGAGAGGATGAAGGAACAAAAGGAGAATGGGAGACCCAGCAGCAACAGGTTAATAGGAGACTATTTTCCCTCTCCTGTAAGAATAGGAGCACTTGAGAGAGAAAATAAATCCCAAAATTGGACAGACTCAGCAAGATGGTAGAGAAATGAAGAATGAAAAGAGAAGTCAGAAATAAAAGAAGAACAACAAAAACAGCCAAAAACATTACCAAAAGCGCCTTCATAGCATGGATGTTGTCTCCTGTAGATAGTATGGGCAGTAGCACACAGATTACAGTTGACTATTCACAAGGAGACAGCCACTGACCCATCTAGGTCCTGGATATGATGCCTGAGTTGAGCTCAATGAATTCCTGCAGGCTCAAACTCTTCAAGAGCCCAGTGTCCTGTAAGAGTGACTGAGTCCACACACTTACCAACAGTTGTAGTCAACAGATTTCTTCACTCTTCCAGTGGGTGTGTTTTTGTTGTAGCAGACAGGGAAGTCACAAAATTAAAGGACTCTACCTTACTCCCTGCACAGCTGCCTCGCTTATTCAGTGCATGCTGAAAAGCAAATGGAGTTTCTGGGGACTCTTCTCCATGTGCTGGTCTCACAAGAGGATTAGGGCCAAGCATTAGTGTACACAGACAAGAAGATAGTCTTTCTGGGCTTCTCCTCTCATGTTGGTGGTGTGGGAGCTCAGGGTCCAAGTGCCATGGGGAAGGCAGGGCAGATGAAGCCCATGTAGCAGCAGCCCTTACTCAGCATGGGCAGAGAAATAGATGGAGTCTCTGTGGGGTCCTTCACTCCTGCTGGTCACATGAAACCTTAGGGTTTGAGCACTGTAGGGAAGATGGGCCAGAGGCCTGCTAGTGCACAAGCTTGCCTTTCTTCCTTTTCTTTCTTTCCTCTCTCTCCCCCTCTCCGTCTCTCTTTCTCTCTCTCTCCCCTTTGTAGTTCAGGCTGGCCCTGAGCTCACTATATAGCCCAGGCAAGCCTCAAACTCACAGCAATCCTCCTGCCTCTGCCTCCTGAGTTCTGGGATTATAGGGGTGAGCCACCATGCCTGGCACTGTGGTATGTGGTTACCAGGGATTGAATTAGGGACCTTGTGCTTGCAAGGCAGATGCTGGGACCACTGAGCTAAATCCCCGACCCCTATATTTACTTTTTAAAAAACAATTTCTAAATAGCTAAGACTGTTAATGTTAAATTGTGAATTACAGGACAATTTCACACTGAATCATCCTCATCTCAATACTGATGAGTTTATATTTTATTTTTGGCTGCTGTTACTTTACTGGGGAAATATAATGTATATAACACTGCTTGTTCTATTTTTAGAAAAATACTTATGTAATACAGTAAGTTCTATTTACTTATCAGTGATTTGTTTTGGGTATTGGCCTGATAAGTAAGGTTTTCTATCCCAAAAAATTCACATAAGAGAAAGAGTACAGTGTTATCTGTATAGAATAGTTGGGACAAAAACACAGGGGGAAAACGAAACTTTAAGAAGTTTTTCATGTTTATTATTTGATTTAAACTGACAAAGCAAAGGGAGGAGCACAAAAGCTGGCAGTCAGGCCTGACTTTACACACCGGCATTTACAAAATTCCCCAGCAGAGGGTGATACAGCCAAGAACTGCTCTCTGCTGGTGACCAGCTACAAGCTGAACCACACGCCTGCAGGCAGAGAACAGAGGGACCTGGTTCCAGAAGGCAGAAGGTGATGTGAGCCCACCTAGTATTAATCATGTACTAGAATCACCAGAAAAAAATAACAAGATTTGAATACTGCATGAGCTATGTCTTTGTAGACTTTTTTTTTTCTTCAGTACTGGGGATCAAACTCATAACCTTGCACTTGCAAGGCAGGTGTGGTGCCACTAGGCTACATCCTCAGTCTTCATAGACATTTTATGTATTTTAAAGACAGTTATGTAGTCATTGTATGCTGCCTCTAACTTACCTTCCTCCCTTGCAAAAGCCTGGTCCTTTATGTCAAATAAAACTAGCATAAAACTTTTTTTTAAAAAATGATTTTAACAATAGTCTTTAACTTCTTCCTAAAGATCCATGGCCAAGGCTATTTACATAGATTTGGGGTCTTCATAATTCAGGAAAACTTTTTTACTTTTCTTTTTTGTGGTACTGGTGATTGAACTCAGGACCTTCCGCTTGCCAGGCTGGAGCAGTGCCACTGAGCTAAATCCCCAGCCTGAGAACTTTAAATTCTGAGTTCACAAAGGTTGTCGCTCCTACTAGATTATAGGATATTCAGAAATACCTGAGGTATAATTACTTAAAACTGCCAAAGAAAAAATTTAAAAACAAAAACAAAAACCACAATGGATTGGGATTTCCCATTCTGGCAAGAAAGTATATACCGACTGATTCTATGGAAGGGCTAAAGCTCGACACAGGTAAGCTGATGAGCCTACTGTGAGGCTTTAGTTCTCACCACACTCTGCAGATAATTCTGATGTGAGAGGTTCTCAGGCTGTACCAGATGATTTTAGGTAGGACTGCAAAAACAGCAAAACCCAGTTTCAAGACAGGATTTTTCTACAGAATGGAATGTATCAGTCTACAATTCCTGGTTCAGACAGAACATCTATATCCATCTAATTTCAAAGCCTAGTCTAGTTTTGTTTAGTCAGATGTGTTTATTTGGCTGCTAAAACACCCATTCTGCCTCCATTGATCATCGGGGCATTGATTTAAAAAAAAAAGTATACAAATTACACTTGACAGAGAACACTACAAAATCTGGTTTAATTTCTAGGGATTCACACAATGAATAAAGCTGACAATTTAACACTGTGCCACTCCCTGGGCCCACATTTTCCTACTTTTGATGTTCTTAGAGGTTTAAAGGTCCAGGCAACAGGAAGACGTATTCCTTAGAGAACAAATGAATAGCTTTAAGAACTGACAAAAGGAAGCACCCAGTTATTTTATATAGTAGAAATTCAAGTGCTTTTTTTTTTTTGAGACAGGGTCTCACTTTGCAGCTCAGGCTAGCCCTAAGCTCACTACGTAGCCCAGGCAAGCCTGGATGTCATAGCAATCCTGCCTCTGCCTCCCAAGTGCTGGGATTACAGGCACGAGCCACCACACCAGGCAGTGTGGTATATGGTACTGATTGCTAGTGGGTGTGAGTCACCATGCCTGGTATTGTTGTATGTTGTCACTGGGGATCAAACTCAGGACCTTAAGCTTGCTAGGCAGGCGCCAGAACCACTGAGCTAAATCTCTGGCCCTCAAGTGGTATCTTTTAAAAAGTGAATTGGAGATTTAGAAATTTTAAACATCAGAAATTTTCCTGTTTTACTGCCTGACCCATTTAGGGACAGGTGCTGACCTGGGACACCTTCTCAATGTGTGTGTAGATCCAAGACTGGGTGAAGGAGAAAGAGAGAGTATGCCTCACCAACATCTATTTTTAGGAAATCTATTTAGAAGTATTATTACAAGATTTTAAAAAGCAGGAATACTCACATATTCTCACCATTGAAGTGCACTGGTTTTTCTACACTTTGGAGCACAGGTTCTTCACACAGGGGGAATAGCACAGGGGAAGACAGGAGGGACCCCCCCCACCCCCATTCCCAACCTATGTCAGGGAAGCAGGGAACAGAGTAGGCATGAAGAATTTTTCAGAAAATTGCCTTTCAACTAAGTCAGGTCAAAGAAGTTAAAACATTTGCAAATGAAGCACCAAAAAGACGAAATGATACATCTATTTTGATCAACAAAAGAACGTTACCTCCTTCATCTCCCCACCACAGCTTTCCTCCCGATGGTCTGCACTGAGTCATGTCACCTGGCCAGGAGCAGCCAACTGGCTGCCCCGAACACAGGCTATTTCCTCCCAGGACAGCTTTGTGGTGCACTGCTGAATGCTGGCCCTAACCTTACTGTCTTCCCTCGTTACTTCAATTAGTACAAAGAGAACCTTACAGAGAAAGCTTTAACTCTCCCATTAAAAAGTTCATTCTTTAATTCCACAGATCCCAAGAATGAGGCAGATGTGTTTTAATACACATTAGGAAAAAACCAACAACAGATACTCTCAAAGCAAGCACCTGGGTTTTACTTCAGTTGATAATAATTTAATGTGCCTGAGAATTATTGTGCAAATACACATCATCTTCATTAAAATATGCATAGTGCACTTTGGAAAAAGTTGCAACAAACTTTCCTTACAAAAAATTAAATATATAAATATATGACATAATCTAATTCCTACAGATTGATTGCACTTCTGGTTTAATCCTTCCAACCTATAAGGAAATCTGAAGGACAGTTATGTTTGCATTCTTTGGGTGCTGTATTACCCAGAAAAAATACAAAAACAAAGTTCCTTGGTTCTAAATGACTCATATTTTTCTTCTTAAAGTAAATCTCTTCTAACCCTTATCCATGGCTTTTTTTTTTTTTTTTTTGCAGTACCAGGGATCAAACTCATGACCTTGTGTGTGCAAGGCAGGTGCTGTGCCACTGAACTAAGTCCCCAGACTTCATGATTTTTTTGATGCTGTATAAAAATATAAATTTAAAATATGAACTTTTAGTAATCATGAATACACAGTAGTTTAGATGGCATCTGGGGCCCCGGTGGCTCAAAGTTCTGAAAACAGAAAGGAAAAAGTCTATCCTTGGATCTAATGAAGTACATAAAATCCCTCATCTTGCCAGTGCTGTCCACATTAATGAGCCAGACACATGGTTTAATCCGATGTCACAGGCCTCCCACTGCTCGCCGTGCCTGCCTGTAGTGCGGCTCCCACCCACAGCAGCCCAGTGGCTGTCCTCTTCCTGTCACAGGCAAAGTCCCTGGTCAACTCAGCAGAAGGGGAGATATTTCTGGTAGCGTTCAATATTTTACAACTTATTTTCTACTCAGTTTTTACTTTCAAGACAAGAAAGCCCAACTGAACGAGGGCATCAAACCTCTCGTGTTCCTGTCTCCAGACACCCCAAAGCCATCCACTTACCCTTCCAACTGAACACACGTCCTCTGTGAGGCCTTGCCCAGCTCTGCTCCCACCCTCCACGTCCCTCTCCACATCCACAACCTTCTGCAACATCCCTTTCCTCTTCAGACCACGAGTCAGTGCGCATTTGTCCTTCCTGTGTCACCCTGCACAATGGGCCAGCAACAAGGCCCTCAGTCCTCCTTCAGGGCATCCATTCTTGGGGAGGATGTGCAAACCAGGACACCAAAGCTTCCCATCATGACTGGAAGACTCTGATTTCTCCTCAGCCCACCCAATAAACTGCTGCCTGCATTTAAATACACAGCAGAGTCTGTTCTCTGAAGACCAACATCTGCCTCTTGGTTTTTCCCATCCTCCTGTGAGCTGGGGGCCTTGACCACTCTGGCTATGCCAAGCCTCTTCAGCCTGTCCACCAGATTCATCTTCAGCTGCCCCACATCAGGAGGGTTCCGGGAAGGTCTCAACCCATACATCTCCTGGAGGAATGTCTCAGCTGGTCGAGAAGCCAGAAAGTTTTCAGAGAGATGCACTCTCGGCTCAAAGGACACAGGGGAGGCACACGGTGAGTGGGATGGGGAATTCGGTGGTGTGCAAGGTGTGGCCAAAGCTTTGGGGAGCGGCTGGAGAAGGGGCTTCTTGGAAGCTGGGCCATGGTACACTTCAGCAGAGATGCCTCGTTCTTGCAGGAGTCGGGCCAAGCCCACGGTGCTGCTGAGGGTGGTCGTGGAGTCTCGTCGGTTGGTGATGGACTCGCCGACGCTGAGCCGGTAGGACAAGACAGGGGGGCTCAGAGCTGTGCTTGCTGAGCTGCTCCCCCTGCTCCCACATGACAGTGGAGGGAGCCCAGAGCTGAGGGAAAAGTGGGACAGAGCTGAAGACTAAAGCAATACAAGCAGGTGTTTAGTTTTTATTAGGACCTTCATTCTATAAAGTGAAACACATACCAGGAAACAATAAGCCATGGGTAAAAAACTCTTCAGTGTTTTAGAAACTACAGTCCTTTAAATAAGGCCCAAATGCTAAGAACTTTATTTCCAATTAATTATTAAATTTTATATCACTGATGAAAAAAATATGTCTACTAAAGTTCCACTCTTCTCAAGAAATGCTAATTTCAAACAACGCTAATATCCATGACTTTGACTTGGAATATGTGTTTCTAGCAAATTAAACATAGTTAAAAACTTTGAGAGGAATTAAGAATTGCTATTCCACATTAAGAAGAATTCTTATTCCACATTAAGAAGAAAAACTTCGTCTCAAAAAGCAAAAAAAAAAGAAGAAAAACTTCAAATCACATACTGAAAGGAATGGAATGGACAGGGTTCTTCTTTATCCAGGTGTCCATTCTGAGCAAATGTTACCAGTATTTAATAAACTTTTATTTCAACATGGAATATTGCTATACCATACCATGATTTTTAAAGATTATAAATAAAATACAAGTTTAAGAGTGGTAAACTTTCTAGAAAAACATTTATTTAAGCACATTTTACTCTGGTTAGATCAACTGAACTAAGAAATTCTGATCTGGCACAGTCAATATTTTGGGTGACAGTCCCTAAAATTTCTTCTTCCTACTTCACTATAAAACTGCCCATCCTATTCCAACTGTAGACTTCATCTGATGGCATCAACTTGTACTAAAAAACCCTTAGAGAACCAATTTTATAAAACTTATGTTGGTGACTGTAAGAAAAATATAGAAGAACTGTTGGTATATTTATTATAGACTTTACTGGATCTGAACAACTGATTTGCTATGTCAGTCACACCTGTACTTTCCTCTACACTGGGTTGAAAAAGTTAAGACTCACATACATGGATCACCTTAGCAGGTATTTCAAGACTTTCTTACAGTATCTGCAATAGTGTTTATTCTTCCACCCCTCTATATCTTTGCTTTTTGTCCCTCTTTACATCATCTTTTTTCTAGTTCTAGTTAAAGTGTCGCACTGAGCAGAAGGACCTCCATCTTGTTCCCCTGTGTGAACCACTCTACTGCTCCCCCCTTGGGAAAGGAACACGTCTTAAGGAAAGGGGTTGTGGCAGGCCATGCCGTGGTAACTCCTAATGAGGCGCAGGACTCCTGCAGTTGCAGCCACAAGAACAAAAACGATTTCCGCTGAGAAACAAACACTCTCTACCTTAGGTTGTAAAAATGAGGTGTTTACTAACCTGGCCAGAGCTCACTGCAATGGAATGTTCCTTGGGCTGACTTTGTGATTTACTGGCTCTGTGGTTTTGTCTTTAAAAACCTCTGGAAATCTTCTGTCTAGCATCAACAATCTTTGGGGGCACTAGGCTGCTCTTGTTCGCTGGCTAACTAAAGGACTCCTAATTTGGACTAGCATGGTATGCGTTTTGTCTTGCTGGGTTAGATGTAACAGTTAACATCCTCACCAAAGCCAACATACTTATAAAGCTCCCTTAGCTGCTTCTGAATCTTGGTAGGATAGAAACATCCATAGTATCATAAATGCCAGGAGTGGCTTTGGTCAGAGAGGGTAATGGCTGAACTAGACCTTAGGAAGGGCCTGGTCATACCCGGTAACCACAGGATGAGGCCTGGCTATGTCAGAAGAATCAATAATGCGATTTAGAGTAGGGATTTTGAGTCATACGGTACCAGTTGTCCTGGAAGCTGGACCCTCAATCACAATAAAAACTTTGACACTGGTGCTTGGGTCAGTTTCTCTGGTTGGCAATATTCCATGCACACACATCAGTGTCAAAAGAGTAATGAATCCAAAGTCCCCAGAAACTGTCCTGTCACTTCTTTTTTGGATAACTTCATCCTGTATCCTTTCCTTGTAAGAGCAGCCACAAGTGCCACAGGTGTCTGAGTTAGTTCCACTAGAAGGTCCTGGGAACTTGCACATGGTATCAGAAGTGTCATGAGCAGAGTGGCCAGTCCCTCACATCTTGCCATCTGCCAACCTCTGAATACAGCCTATGCTGCAGCGTCTGCTAGCTGTCTGTCCTTGGACCAGTAACTTCAACTTTTATGCCTCCAGTCCTTTCTTTTACAAAGCATATACTTGGTATATCCTGCCTGTTTCAAAGTTATAATGATCAAGTTAGATCAACACGATACTCTCAAGAGAAATGATCACAGAACATTAAGACATAAGGTAATTTCTAAAAGTTTTACATGAATCTTGGGAGTATTTCTACAAAGATATTGGGAAAATATCATTTTATAATTAAACTATGACTACAGCCGTCTAAAGCCCAATGCTGCCTTGTGGAGAGCCACCCGAGTCAGGCCGACACATACTCCATTTTGCCTCTGGTCACAGCTGTGGCCTCAATGGTCTGTGATTCCATGGCACTCAAAGGCAAGATTAGACCAGCTGAAGACATCCTGGTTCCTTGAAAGCTCAATAGTAATACAAAAGAGAATTGTCTTAGGCCAGGGGCTTAACTCAAGTGGTACTGTGCCTACCTTGGACGCACAAGGGCCCAAGTTGAATCCCCAGTACCACAAAGAGAGAGAAAGAGCGAGAGAGAGACCTCTCACCTACGAGGGGCGAGCCCCTTCTCAGCTCAGCCACTTCACCACCTTCTAGCAAATGCTCTCTCCTTTCACCCTCATCAGCACGATATCTGCATCTTCCTAAAATCAAGCTGCCACTTCCTAAGTCACCCAATGCTCCTTCGTGTTACTGTGTGCACCCGACCAGCACTGGCTGTTAGGGAGAGTCTTGTCACTGCGCTCTCTGAGGCACTGACCTCCTGCCCGCTCGTGTCCCTTGAAGTGACATCTCTGCTTTTTTTCTCCTCTGGCCCTGCTATTCCCCTTTCGAGGCAGTAGGTGGGGAAATGAGCCTCTGATAAGGCCCCAGATTTTTCAGGCCTTTTTACCTTGGGGTAACCTGAGTGACGTCAGAGGGATGCAATATTCTGCAGGTGGTGAAGGTGAACGTTGAGTTCGTGCACGACAGACATTTCCCTGGGTTTGAGGTTGCAACTGAAATAGATTTTTAGGGTTCCAGATACAAAATTGAAAGACTAGGTTAATAATGTAAAAAGCTCAGCATTACTCATTACTAACATAACATTTATCAACTTCCTTTGCAGTAAAAGTCCCAAAGTATGGAAATGAAATATACAAAGAGTATATTAGTATTAACTGGCTACTGTGTAGTTGAATCTTTCAAAACCTTAAAACTGTAAACAAAAGGAACAAAATATATTATAAATGAGAGAAAATTATTCTCTGAAAAAAAACATTAAAAACAACACCAAGAGCAAGTAAGATCTAGTCACTGATGTGCTCAGCTTTGGTTTTTATATGGTCTGTTGGCTACGGGGCTTCTCAGAGGTCAGAATTACCTTCACAGCAATGCAGCAGGGCCCTTTTCTCTTGGATGGGGCTGACATTTGCATTCTTAGTACAAAAACAGCAGTAGGCGACAGGCTGGCTTCTTACCAGGAATCAAGGTGACATCAGATTACACTTGTATTTGCCACTGCTATACACTCAGAGTATATAAAAAAGCCAGGTTTACCAAGAATGTCAAAGAAGCAGTAAAAATTACCTTTCAGTCTGTTTTTGGGGGTGTGTGGCTTGAGATGGGGTCTCACCATATAATTCAGACAGGCCTTAAACATACTATGTAGCTCAGGTCGGCCTTAACTCAGAGATCCTTCTGCCTCTGCCTCCCAATTGCTAGGATGACAGGCGTGTGCCACCATGCCCAGCCAAGCTCTGCTGAGGTTATACCAACTACCATTCACATATCACTGTGCCTTCTGAGTAATACTGAGATCTCCACAGGATTTAATCACTACTGTACAAATCACACGAATGTCCAGATAGCCTCCATTCTTTGCTTCAAACCAGCAAAATTTTTACAACATTTAAAAATAAGTAGAAATACAGATAACTATAAAGTAAGGCCCCCAGGGTGGTGCAACCGTCATCCCAGCACTCTGGGAGCCTGTGGTGGTCTTCACGAATTGCAGCCCAGCCTGGGCAATCATTTCAAGATAAAAGGGCTGTGGATGTAGCTCTTTGGAGAGGGTTCAGTACCCCATTAAAATTTTTTTCCCTATTTTATTTTCAAATAGAAATACTATAATGTAATAAACAAAATTACTATGTTAGTGCCTCACCCCATGCAGTTCAGTATTACAGAGAGAAGAAAACCTCTCTGGTTTTTTGTGTGTTTTACAATCCAGTTCTTTCTTCTCCCTAAAGCCTTGCATCTTGGTGCCAGAATCTTTTTACTGTGCTGAGCAATGAGAGGAAGTCTGCACTAAGCACTTGTGCTGCACACAGGGATAGCTATCTGGAGAGCAACGTTTGCAGTTGACTGGAAATTCTGTCCCGACAGAACACCACTTTTACATGAAAAAAAAAAAAACAACAGAAAAGTTATTTAGAATAGGAGATCTGGCATTTTCTTGAAAATGAATGTATAAGCCTATTTCTTTATGGAAAAGCTTATTTTAATGTAACAAAGTATAAAAACTCAATCTCAGTGGCACACTGCTACAAATGTATCAAGGTTTGGTATAGTCCTAGTATCAAATATCCATAAATACTGGAAAAGACTATTAAAATACTTTTTGCTTTCCTAGCTATGTTGTGTAAGGCTGCATTTTCTTCCTACTGTTCAACCAAAACATAATACTGCAGTAGATGGGCTGTAGAAACTGATGAGAATCTAACAGTTCAGCTGTACTCTAAGATAGAAGTTTGCAAAATCATAACACAGTGCTGTTTTTCTCACTCTTTTAAAAATATACTTTCCTAGAACATAGTGTTTGTGTGGCATTTACTTACTTATAGTTTTATTAAAATATTTTAAAATAAGTTAGTATTTTAATAATTCCTTAGGTTTGACTTCTTATGTAGTAAATAGCAACATATAAAACCCATACAGGGCCAGAGATTTGGCTCAGTGGTTCCAGCACCTGCCTCGCAAGCACAAGGTCCTGAATTCGATCCCGGTAACCATGTACAATGCTGGGTGTGGTAACTCACGCCCACCAGCCATCAGTACCACATACCACAGTGCCAGGCATGGTGGCTCACGCCTGTCATCCCAGCACTCGGGAGGCAGAGGAAGGAGGACTGCTGAGTTCCAGGCTAGCAAAAACCCATACAGATAAATCCTCTGGAATTCTCAAAGATTATTAATATAAAAATCTCGAGAGCAAATGGTTTGTGAACCACTGACCAAACTGATCTTTCTCTGCTGATTCTACTCGTGCAGGCTGGTTAGATGAAGTGGACAGAATTGGGGATCTTACTAATCCTGTAGATTTTCATTACAATAACAATATATTAGTATTACATGTGAGATATTGTAGTACAATAATACTAATAATAGATCTAACATTGCGTACACTCCAGGGGGTGAAAGCAGAGGTAGCTAACTGACCATAGTATGAACACAAAGTACTTTCAGCTACTTGGCCTTTCTCAACCAAGCTCTCCTCTCACCTGTAACAGGTCCATCTGCTGAAGTGACAGGTGGCAGGAAGATCCCAGCTCCTGGCTTGGATACTTCAGGCTTCTGGTCTACCTGATGAGGCTGCTGAACCTGAAAAGTGATTCCCTCTTCTTCATCCTCCTCTAAATCTGAGATGTGATAGATGGTAGTATCCTTGGGCAACTGGGTAAAGCCTTTAGTAATGACACCTGGTCGTGTGTCAAGAATGGTCCCCAAATTTGGTTGAGCAAGCTGCTGCCAGTGGTGTAGAGTTTGTGAACCTGAATATGGAAGCCAAAAGGGAAAAAAGAGAGGCATTTTGTTAAAATTTGCAAATTGAAGTTCTCTGTGGAAAACGACAAGGAGAAGACATGAATAATCTCTGTCTTCTAAAAGTAACTTTAAAAAGGATATCCGAGGAAGGAGAGAAGAAACCAAGAAGATACTCTGCATAGGAACCAGGATGGAGACTATGATAGTGTGCACCTTGGAGGAGGTTCCCAGATAATAAAAAACAAAATGATCACTGTCATGTATCACATTCTACTTATCTTATCATGGAAAATATCAATGATATTCCTTGGCAAAGCACAGGAAATACTCCTCTTCCCCTTTTACATTTATATGAAAAACATCAGTGAACTGATGGCTGAGGACTTAAGAGAAAGCAGTCCTCTTGGTTCACAAATTTTCCAAGTACTTCAATGTACAATTGTTCAAACATCAACACTTAAGGATAACAAAAGGACCTATACATAGTACTCTTATTACAACATGAATCTCAATGCTGGGGAAGTCCGGTAAACTATATGGCTTGGAAAGGGTCCTTAATGACTTATTACCTTCAAGGGGCTTGACAATTTGTAATTTTTCTGGCATAAACCCTCGAAGGCAACTGGCACTGCTGATCTCAGACTGGTCGGTGCACATGGAGGCAAGGCTCTCCGTGGGGGTGTCACAGCCACTACCCCCTTCTTTCTGGTCAGCCAGAACCTGGATCTTCCGCTCCCACTCTTCAGCAAAGAACTGCTTCTCACTGAAGTAGTTCTGCCGACGCAGGCTGAGACGATGCAGTGCTATAGCCAAGTCACTATCTTCACAGGGTCCTGGTTGCCTTGTGGGCTGAGTGCCACTACGAGAGAATCACATGCACTGATTAGATCCAAGGTCAGAAGCGTGGTCTAGACCTTCATACCACACAGTAAACATCCAGAAACCAGTCTTAAGAATGAAGTATTTTCTGTGGCTGGGGATTTAGCTCAAGTGATACCGCACCTACCTTGGAAGCACAAGGGCCTGAGTTCAATCCCTGGCACCACCAAAAAAATAAAACAAACAAACAAAATGAAGCATTTTCTTAGCTATCTGGAATACAGAAATAACTACAAACCCAATCACCAGTAATATTATATATCATTTTATTTTCTCCCAGTACTGGTGGTAGAACTCAAGGCCATTGCACAGAGCTATATCCCTAGAACTTATGTTTTCTTTTCTGAGACAAGATCCAGCTATATCTCTATGTTACCCATAGTGATCCTCCTACTCCAACCTCCCAGGTGTTGGGATACAGCCATAAGTAATTTTTATAGATCACTTTAAATTACTTCAGAGAGGCAAACAATGCATTTTATTGGTATGTTGTTTGTTAACTTTTCTATTTCATTTATGAAATTACATATATGTCTATCAATATATTAGATTAGGTGATCATAAAAGTAAATATTCTCATATTTCATTGAATCTACCACTGATTAGAAGATATGCCATTATTTTATGAAGAAAGAAAACTGCTTCCCAATAAACTATTATATACCATCAGTTGCAAAACAATTTAAAAAATATTAATATGTGGAAAAAATTTGCTTTGGGCTATTGAATTCTCCACAAACATTGCAGAAAGTTTAAAGGCAAACAATATTTGCATAATGTTACGTTTTCACAGTCCTCTGGTGCACATTTTTTCACATTTCAACATTTTGAGTTTGGTAAAGTATCTCCCAATGGACTGGAGGAAGGGCTGCAGCTGCCCCTGGCCACGGTGCTTCCCTCAGACCCAACACGGCTGCGCACGGGGAGGGACACCTGACCAGTACGGTTCCAGAACACCCCTCAGGACAGGACAGGTAATGTGTCGAGACCTCACAGATAGACTTCTGCATCAGGAAGTGACTTCCCCAAGATCCCAACATCTTTCAAAGGCTCTTAAATGACTTTCAAGTAAAGTGGTTTAAGTTCTACTTTATGGGATTCAATAAATTAATGAAAAGAAGGAAAAAAGTCTAAATGTCACCAAGAAATTAAGAGCTACTTTGTACTTGGCAGTGTATATTTAAACCTAATTACCCCATGAAACAAAATGATGAAGATTACAAACACTGGTCATTGATGCATTTATGGTAAGGACCAAATTGATTCAAACAATTTGTACTTTGAATATGAAGCTTTATACATATTTGTAACACTACAGTAGTAAGAATTCTAAAATTCTGAAAGTTTTGAATACTTTAATGTCTTTCTATTCCAATAAATTTTATTAAATCAATTATGCAGCCTACAAATAATGATGCAGGGCCTTGAAACTAAACGAAAACTGACAGTTCCAGAACTCCATGGGACAGTGGAGAAATGCTTGAATTTGAGCACATGACCTTCATACACCAATGCAGTAAAAAATGCACAATACCAGGGCTGGGGACTTAGTTCCGTGGCATTTGCACCTGCCTTGCAAAGACAACATCCTGAGTTCCACCCCTGGTACAGAGAAAAAAAGAAGTGTATGATCTCTGCCAGAATGCAGGTCTCACTTTGGAACCTCCTTGGGGTTGCTCCCCTGGGCCTGGGGTGCTCTGTCCTCGGCCTGCTGCACACCAGACTCAAAAGGTTTTGTTGTCATGACGACACTTGAATGGCTGGACCCAGGGATGGGTAGAAAAGCTGGAAGTGGGACGCAGCGGGCCCGTGTGTCATTGGCAACCTTGACAGTATCAAATACCCGTTTCTGCTGGGCTCTGTGAAAAAAAGAAGCATTCATTACCATCACTACTCACCAGCAGAGTGCTTTACAAGTCACTGTGTGAATTCTACAGAAAATTAACTTCGGGATAAAAGAGCTCTGTTGTGAAGACAGTGTGAGGGAAAAATTGAATGGTAGGCAAATTTACTACCGATTTCAGAACACCACTTAGGAATGTGGTGTCTTATTTGCTTTTAAATGATGCTGCAGTTCAAACCGAGGACTTTGCACAGGTGAGGGGAGTGCTCTATCACTGAGCTGTACCCTTGGGGCTGTGAATTCTTACAACAATGTGACCTTTACTTACTTCTGTTTAAAGAAAGAAGATTCCTCATCCAGAATCAACTTTTTACGCATGGTCCCTTCAATCTCAGCTGCTAAAGATTCCTTAAAAAAAAAAAAAAGTTTGAGATTCCTAAAGTGATCATTGCTCTTAAATTGATTAAGAGAGTCTCTATAGGCCTGTGGTTTTGTTTGTTTTTCTTTTGAGGCAGGGTCTAGCTTTGTAGCTCAGGCTGGCCCTGAGCTAGCTCACTATGGAGCCCAGGCAAACCTTGAATTTAGCAATCCTCCTGCCTCTGCCTCCCAAGTGTTGGGATTATATGCTGGGACTATAGGCGTGAGCCACCACATCCCGCACTGTGGTACATGGTGCTGATTGCTGGTGTGAGCCCCCATGACCTGTATTCTTGTTTGTGGTTATCGGATCAAACCAGGGACCTTGTGCTTGCCAGGCAGGCACTGGAACCACTGACCTAAATCTCCAGCCCTGGAAGTTAAATTTTAAGCAACAACCATCTATTTTTTCGTGAAATATTTTTATAAGAATGCAGTGGAAAAAACAATATGATAAATAGAAAAATACCTGTGTACAGATACACAAAAACAAAAGGACAAGAAGGCCATAAACCAAGTGCTTTCTTTTGTGGTGCCAGGGATCAAACTCATGACTTTGTGCTTGTAGGGCAGGTGGTAGAGCCACTGAGCTAAATCCCTGGCCTGTTCACATACTAATTGTGATTCTGTGATTCTTCTTGCTTTTCTGTAATTTCTACCTTATCTACAGCAAACACGTAGTTTTTATGATATTAGGAAAGTGAATTAAAAATATGTAAGTTTCCTCTTCCCCTAGTCAAGAGATGAGGACTCAGCAGAAGTGCATGACATGCACACTGGGCTGAACTGAGGATGCAGGTGTTGGGGCTCTGGTATCAGCTCATGATTCCTAAAACATAAGGGTGGAAAGATCAGGCACACGCACAGTGTGGTGGAACATATGAAATACACGGATGAGTTTCCCAGTTCTACCCACTGAGAGGAAAGAAACAGTACTCTAATAGCGATGGGTACACACACTACACTCAGTATAGTCCTCAAAAGGATAAATGACTGAATCCAAGGGCTGGTGTAAGATGAGCTTGGAGAAGATCCTACTAGCCATATCTGATACAATTTGTACATCAAGTCACAATAATGGCTTGTAAACCAATGAACAATACAGGAATCCATGAACCACACCAACATAAACTAAATGAACAATGAACAAATGTGACAGAAGAGGTCTTCCAAAAGAAGCCATTAGCACTGAAAAATGATGGAATTTGAAATTGCTATTTGGCAATGGTCACAGTAAAGACAGATTAGAACCATCAGTGAGAGCTAAAATCAGTGGACAAAAGTTTGATGAGAACAAGATATTTAGTTTTAAAAGCATTTTAAAGCTTTAAAGCATTAACTCTGACCAATTAAGTAGTATATGCAGATTTTCATCCCTGCTCAATGAATTAATATTTAACTATTATTATTAAATTTATAGTGAAAAAGTCAGCAGATGTTAACCAGGAGATTAAAGTTGTTACTATCACCAGTGATGAGGTAAATGGACAAAATACCGAATATAATTATTTCTGCCAAAAATTTATTATCTGGGCCGGGGATGTAGTTCAGTGGTGCTGTACCTGCGTGGCAAGCCCAACATCCTAAATTTGATTCTCAGTACCAAAAAGAAAAAAAAGAGATTCATAACCTAATTTAATCAAACAAATCTAAATTGAGGATATTTTATAAAGGCCATGAAAAATAGATAAAAGAAGTTCCCCAGAGTGAACCAACTGAATGAAATGTGCTGTGGATACTGCTGGGAGAATCTGAGCCAGGCTGTGTGGATTACGTTACAGGGAGTCCCTTTTCTGATGGTGACAGCTGGATTGTAATGATGCTGGAGTATCCTCTAGACTGCCCGTTTTCAAACATGCACTGAACAGACACGGAGGTGAATGGTATATGAGAATTCTTTGTACTAGTTTTAGAAATTTATTCTAAGTTTAAAGTTATTTCAAAATAAAATATTAGAAAACAAAACTGCTGCCCCTGTAGTCTTTTTTTTTTTTTTTTTTTTTTTGAGACAGGGTCTCACTTTGTAGTTCAGGCTGGCCCTCAGCTCACTCTGTAGCCCAGGCAAGCCTCGAACTCAGCAATCCTCCTGTCTCTGCCTCCCGAGTGCTGGGATGACAGGCGTGAGCCACCGCGCCCGGCAACCCCTGTAGTCTTAAGAAAATATATTAGAATTTATAGTTCTGGTCTTAAAAAATTTCACAGGAGGCCTAGAGATATAGCCCAGTGGCACAATGACTTCCTGGTATGTGTTAAGTTCCAGGTTCGATTTCCAGTACCAAAAATAGAATCACAGGATTGTACATAAATGTCTAAGAAACAGGTTGTAAAAATAACTCTGAGACAACATTACAAATTCTAGCTTAAACTGAGAAGTTTCTTTTTTTTTTTGAGATAGGGTCTCGCTTTTGTAGTTCAGGCTGGCTCTGAGCTCACTATGTAGCCCAGGCAAGCCTCGAACTCAGCAATCCTCCTGCCTCTGCCTCCTGAGTGCTGGGATGACAGGCATGAGCCACCACGCCCGGCACTGTGGTATGTGGTACTGATTGCTGGTGGGTGTGAGTCTCCATGCCCAGCATTGTATGTGGTTACTGGGGATCGAACTCAGGACCTTGTGCTTGCGAGGCAGGCACCAGAACCACTGAGCTAACCCTCCGGCCTGAGAAGTTTCTTATTAATCAAAAAATACTAACACTAATGAATTAAACATAATTCCTGCTCTCGGAGGGCTCACACTCTAACTGCAATTAAATATATCATGAAGCTCAAGATTTACTGAAATAGGTTATAGGTTTCAGTTCTTCAGTACTGTTTAAACAAGTGGGAGACAGGAGGCCTAAGGCTGTATCTTGGTTAAGGAACTCAGTGGTACACAGAGTTTAACCTGACTTTCTGATAGTTCCTCAGTAAGTAAGAACAAAAGAAGATGCAGACATACAAATAAAGAACAAATCACGCTCTGTCTTCTTGAGATACTTTATGACAGTATAACCATATCACTGTCAGGACAACCTTATGTTAACATGCTTCCTTAGTTCCTCACCCCAGTAAAAGGTCCACAGGCCTGGGAGAAGTAGAGATGAGCAGCAGGACCAGATCTACTACGAAGTTCTTTTATCTCTTCTTGGGATTCGTGTAACATTCCCAGACACTCCATGTTCCTGTCTTGTAACTCATGCAGCTGAAAGAAAGGGTGGTGATGCACTTCAGCACTTTTACAAAACAAGAGAAACACACAAATTCTGGGAGTAAGTGTTAGGGGCTGTCTGACCTTATGCATACCATTTAAATAGGAAGACTCTAGAACAAACTACCCAAAGTGAAAATATTATTTTAAAGTGCTAAGGTTAGGAATGGCCTGCTCATAAATATACAAAAACAGGATGCCTCAAAACCTGAAATGTAGCTAAGACAATCAGAACTGCCAATTCAATACTTAATGCTTCATGCCTCAAAAACTTAAAAAGGAAGTATAATAGCTGTGGTCAAGTTTGGCAAGGTATTAACCTTTCCTTTAACATCACTCTCAAGTCTGTAATTGACATGATCAATTTCTACCAAACCATCCTAAGGAAGTAGTTTTCTTCCCTTTGGGGTTTGTGAACATTGTGATGCAGAACTTTGTTTTATGGCTATAAACATAAGTCTGATAAATGAATATACAGTTTTTAATTGAAAAAATGTCTTTAAATGTACTATGGGTATCTGCTTATTGGAATCACCAGGGCTAGAGAATTTTATTAAAAATGTACATTCTGGGGCCAGATATTTAGCTCAGTGGTTCTGGCACCTGCCTAGCAAGTGCAAGGTCCTGGTTCGATCCCTGGTAACCACATAGAACAATATCGGGTGTGGTGATTCACACCCACTAGCAGTTAGTACCACATACCACAATGCTAGGTGTGGTGACTCACGCCTGTCATCCCAGCACCTAGGAGGCAGAGGCAGGAGGATTGCTGAATTCAAGGCTTGCCTGGGCTCCATAGTGAGCTCAGGGCCAGCCAGAACTACAAAGCTAGACCCTGTCTAAAAAAAAAAAAGAAATCCAAAAACTAATGTGCTAATTAAGGTACAGTGATAAAGTGTTCTACATTCCTAAAGAATCTCATGAAAATTAAGGTTTTTCTCAAAATCAGTGACGTTGCTATTATTAGTTTTAGAAATAGTATTTTTTCAAATGATTTCCTTCTTAAATCTTAAAATTTCACCTTAATCTTTGTTAATGCTGTTGTTTTTATAGTTAGTAATTCCCCTTTAATAATTCTTATTCACCAAGACAAAGGAAGCTCGGGCATCTGAAATAAACAGACACTTCTCAGAGGCAGAAGTCAAAGCAGCCAAGAAGCGTTTGAAGAAATGTTCAACATCGCTGGTCATTGGAGAGATGCAAATGAAAACAACACTGAGATTCCATCTCACTCCACAAAGAATGGCTGCTATTACAAAATTAACCAATGATAAATGCTGGCCAGGCTGTGGGGAGAAAGGAATGCTTCTCTACTGCTGGTGGGATTGTAGATTTGTGCAACCACTGTGGAGATCTATGTGGAGATTCCTCAGAAAACTAGGACTAGAGGTCCCATTTGACCCTGCTATCCCCCTGCTAGGAATATACCCAAAGGAATTTTAAAAAATCACATTGGAAAGGCAGATGTACACCCTTGTTCATAGCAGCTCAATTCGTGACAGCCCAATCTTGGAAACAACCCAAATGCCCATCAACTGGAGACTGGATAAAGAAGATGTGGGTTTTTTAAAATGGAGTATTATTCTGCCATAAAGAATGACAAGATTCATTCATTTATGTGCAAATGGAGACACCTGGAGGACATACTAATAAGTGAAATAAATAGAACACAGATATGCAAATACCGGATCTTTTCTTTGATATAAGCACCTGTAGAGGTAAAGGAGCTCTAGAATGTATGATAGCTTTTGTAGAATGGGAACTATCTAAAAGGAATTTGGTATGGGAACATAATGAGGGGAAGGAATAAATATGATTCGGAAAAAAATAAGAGTATGTACATAGGGGGTGGGGAGGGGGTGAGTGGGCAGGAATGTGGGTAAAAATGAGAATTGACCTGTGTCACATATTGGTACAAATTCCTCAATGTTGTGTGTGATTGTGAGCTGTGTATATAATGTACCAATAAAGTTTACTGAATAATGCAAAAAAAAAAAAGACAAAGGAAGCTCCTCATTCCTACCCTCCTGAATCATACAAAATAAAGGAAGAGTTTTTACCTCCATTGTCAGCTGACGCTGGGCATCTTTGGAAGCTTGCAGGTGAAGTCTTAGCTCTTCTTTCTCAATTACATGCTAACAACATACGAAAGGAAACATGTGAGACCTTCCTTCCCATATAAAATGTAGCTACTCTCTCCCTTTTAAGAGTTTCTTTCTTGTGCACAGTTTTAAGGCCTCATATTCAAAAATTGTAAGTGTAAACCAGGGATTTAGCTCAGTGGTTCCACTGTCTGCTTTGCAAGTGCAAGGTCCTGAGTTCAATCCCCGGTACCACATACTACAATCCCAGGCGTGGTGGTTTATACCCATAATCCCAGCAATCAGTACCATACATCATAATGCCTGGCATGTGGTTCATGCCTGTAATCCCAGCACTTGGGAGGCAGAGGCAGGAGGATTGCTGTAAATTCGAGATTAGCCTAGGCTACATAGTGAACTCAGGGCCAGCCTGAACTACAAAGCAAGACCCTATCTCAAAAAAAAAAAAAAAAAAAAAACCAGAAAAAGTAAGCACAACAAAATGAGAAGAACACAAAATACACAAAGTGTTCAGAAGACAATGAGCATGAGTCAGTAATTTACACCACAACTTTCCAAGGAAAATCTAACTACATTCACAGAAACAGTAACTTGAAAGTACTTATTCATAGGGGGTAGGGATATGGGTAAAAATGAGAATTAATTGTGTCATATACTGGTACAAATTCCCCAATGTTGAGTGTGATTGTGAGCTGTACATAAAATGTATCAATAAAGAATTCAATTAAAGAAACCAAGAAAGTAGTTATTCATAACACTAGCAGACGAGAATAAGGTAGTGATCAAACTAAGGCATTTAAAAAGGGCATATACCATACACACAGTATTAGATCAGTACTTAACAAATGTCAGATGAATCAGTGAATGACCTTACTTCTTTAAGTTTGTGCTGAAGATCTACTATCTGAGATAACAGAGAAGCGATCTCTTCTTGGTAGCGGATCAGTTCATCACTCTTCCCTGACAATTCTTCAGTCATTCTGGACATCTGAGCATTTGTTTCACCTTGCAAGAAAAGTAATTTAAAAATATATTAAGATAGGTCAGGTATTGGCAGATGACAGCCTACAGGCCAAATTCTGATTTACAACAAGCTATCATGAATAGATATTTCTTCAACATAAATTAGAAAAATAAAGATTTTTCTGAGGTAGGCTGATGTTGGGAATTGAATAGGAGAGATGACATGTAAAGGCAAGAGGGCGAAAGGTTTTGTGTAATTTTCTTTATGAAAAAGGCATTTGTTCCAATCTTTCTCTTCACAAAAGATAAAAAGCCTGAAAGGAGAGCTAAGTGATTACATATTCTTGCAAGTGTGATGAGTTAATTTTACTTATATTTTTGAGAACTCTCTAGGACATAAACAAAATTCCACAAGCAGTGAAAATTCATCACATCAACTCTAAGAGAGGGCTATTTCCAGAATGGATCAGCACACGATGAAGCCACTGGGCTGCTTCTACAGCACAGACTCTTCGAGATACTCAGTGAACTGAGCAGGGCGCAAGCGTAACTCTAAGGTTTTGCCTTCTTACATCTACATGAAATAGGACCTTTAGAATCCCACTGTGGAAATAAAAAATTTGGTTGCAAAGAGAAAGTTTGACCTATAAACCCAAACAGGTATCTTCTCACTGTCATGCCAAACCTTCTTAACTGACAGAAAGCTTCTTGGATTTCAAGAGCAGCAGTAAGGAGGCAGGAGTCTTGGACTTTAGTTTCTGGGAAAATTACTTCTTTGTTTTTTTTTTTTGTTTGTTTGTTCGTTTGTTTTTTTTGAAACAGGGTCTCGCTTTGTAGTTCATGCTGGCTCTGAGCTCACTGTGTAGCCTAGGCAAGCTTCGAACTCAGCGATCCTCCTGTCTCTACCTCCTGAGTGCTGGGATTACAGGTGTGAGCCACCATGCCCAGCACTTTTTTGTTTTTTAAAGTGTTGGGTAATAATGATGAAAGAGAAGATTCAATCATATCCCTTTTGGTTTTCTAAGTCTTACTCTAAGATATCTTATTTGAAACTCACAGCCAAGCTGAACTGACACAACATGATCACATATCTCTTTCAATAAATGACTATTTATTACCAGACTTGGTGATGCATAGCTGTAATTCCCACACTTGAGAAACTGAGGCAGGCATTATGAGTTCAAGGCCAGCATAGGCTATATAATGAGTTCAAAGCCAACTTGAGATATATATTGAGATTCTGTCTCAAAAAACAAGACAAAAACAGAACTACATTTATAGAGAAACTAAATCATTTTTAGTAAAACCCATGTTTTTCCATGACTTAAACACACACACACACACACACACACACACCAAAGTGGATTAGAGACCTAAATATTAAAACAGAAACACTTAACCTGGTGGAAAACAGGTTAGGCATAACTCTTGGAGGCACTGGCATCGGGAAAGACTTTCTTAATAAAAACCTCTGTAGCACAGGAACTAGCAGAAGGAGTCAACAACTGGGATCTCATCTTATTGTAAAGCTTTTGCACAGCAAGAGAAGCTTGCACATTCAACAATGAACTAGCAGAAGGAGTCAACAACTGGGATCTCATCTTACTGTAAGGCTTTTGCACAGCAAGAGAAGCTTTTGCACATTCAACAGAATGAAAAGACAACCTACAGTATGGGAAAAAAATTTTACCAGCTGTTTATCAGACAAAGGACTACTATCTAGAATATATAAAGAACTAAAAAAAAAAAATCAACCGTCCCCAAATTTAAGACCAAATTTAAAAATGGGCATCTAAAATGAACAGACATTTTTCAGATGAAGAAGTAAAGGCAGCTACGAAACATAGGAAGAAGTTGTCAACGTTACTGGTTATTCGAGAGATGCAGGTGAAAGCAACGCTGAGATTCCATCTCACGCCACAAAGAATGGCTGCTACCAAGAAATCAACCAACAACAAATGCTGGCAGGGCTGTGGGAACTCTTCTCTACTGTTGGTGGGAATGTAGACTGGTGCAACCACTATGGAGATCAACATGGAGATTCCTCAAAAATTAGAGGATTAAAGGTCCCATTTGACCCTGCTATTTACTTGCTAGGCATATACATGGAAGAATTAAAAGAATCACATCACAACAATATACGTGCACCCATATTTATAGCAGCTCAGTTTGTGATAGCTAAATCTTGGAAACAGCCCAGATAGCCATCAATAGAAGACTGGATAAAGACATGGGTTTTTAAAAAATAAAATGGAGTATTACTCTGCCATAAATGATAAATTTGAGTCATTTATACTCAAATGGATGTACCTTGAGGACACACTCATAAGTGAAATAAATAGGACACAGATATGTAAATACCATATCATTTCTCTGGTGTGAGAAACCAAAGATGTAAATGAGTTCTAAAAATGTATGATAGGTACTGTGAAATAGGAAGAAAATGTTTAAAGGAAAAAGGATGAGTAAGGGCTAGTAAAGAAGGGGAAGAAAAAATTTGATGGTTAAAAAAAGGAAATAAAGCTTATGTATATAGAGGGCAGGGAGTTGTAGGGAGGGCAGGGAATGGGAAAAAATGAGAATCAAGAAGTGTCATGTACTGATACATACCCTCAATGTTGAATGTGATCATAATGTATATATAAAATGTATCAATAAAATCAATTAAATTTTTTTAAATTAAAAATATGTATTAGTTGTTTTTTTAAATAAATAGGATCTCCTTATGCAGCCCTGGCTGGTCATGAATTCATGCAGTCCTCTTCTCTCAGCTTTTTGAGTGCCATGCACCACCACCACGCCCAGGAAAAAATTACTTCAGTTAACATTGCCTCCAATCAAAATATAGCCCTTAAAAGACATGTCACTGGCACCTGGTAAATAATCACTGAAGGTCAGGTTTTATACTGGCTTGAAAGACAGCATAAAAAGCCAGTTTTCTGACTTTGGCAAGTCCTATTTTCTATGGCAAGACATCCTCAGCAACAAAATGTGAGCTGTGCTTCCTTTTTGATACATGATTATTTATACTTTTTTTTTTTTTTTGCGACAGGGTCTCACTTTGTAGTTCAGGCTGGCCCTGAGCCCACTATGGTGCCCAGGCAAGCCACCGCAAACTCAGCAATCCTCCTGTCTCTGCCTCCCAAGTGCTGGGATTATAGGCATGAGCCACCACGTCTGGCATTGTGGTATGCGATGTTGATTGTTCGTGGGCGTGTCTCCACGCCCAGCATTATATGTGGTTACCGGGGATCGAACTCAGGACCTTGCGCTTGCGAGGCAGGCGCCAGAACCACTGAGCTAACCCTCCAGCCTGATAGATTATTTATAGAAATACATGTCTACTTAATAATGGTAGCAATTAAATACATGCTTAAAAATACATATGATATTTTATAGGGAGTATGGGCTCAGTGTAACAGTCTGAGATGTTCAGTACTGCTGTATTTGGCTCCTCAGAGCCATGGGGGAAGAATGCATGGTGGGGCTTCATAGGAGGTATCTGGGTCATGCAGTCTCTGGAAGGCATGAATGCATGCATGCTAGACCCCAGGAGCATGTGTGGGAGCCCTCCAGCCACCAGAATTCTGAACCAAGTAACTTCCTTTATGTGTTACTCAATACCTTGTAAGCCTCTAATACTTTGTTATAGCAAAACAAGCCAGAATAAGACATTAAACATTTTAAATTGCTTCTTGAGATGCTTCAGTTGAAGTCATTAATCTAATTTCTGAGTTGGAGATATTCTAGCAAAACATTACCTAAAGGCTGCAATGCAGTGTGCTATTACTTACGGAGTTCTTTAACACAGTCACTGACAAGTTGTTGTTCCTTCTCTTCATAGGTAAAAGTTTCTGTCTTGATATGACAAGCCTTCAAGAAAAATAGTGAGTATGTGACAATACCTTCTAACAGTTTTTTTTGTAGTAACTACAAAAGCTTTGCTGTTTGAAGATTAATCATTTATAAAAGAAGAAAAGCCAATCATTTGTCAAGCTTTATCTACTACAATATGAAAGTATGGAAATGGACGTGGTAAACATCTCCCTCAGTCCACTCAGGGCTTTTGTGTGCTCACTCATGCCCTGTAAGTTGCATGTCTGTCAGATGAGCCTGTAGATTTGGTCCAAGTGTCCCTTGCTTAAATAGGACTTCCTTGACTTATCCTGTTATTCAAACTCATAGAACCTTGTACTTCCCAGCACAGCTCATCTCCCAGTTATTTAGTTATTTGTGTAGACTCCACAAGATGTGTATCCTCTGCTGTGGCTATCCTTTTTTTTTTTTTTTTTGAGACAGAGTCTCACTTTGTAGTTAAGGCTGGCCCTGAGCTCACTATATAGCCCAGGCAAGCCTGGAACTCAGAAATCCTCCTGTCTCTGACTTGTGAGTGCTGGGATTACAGGTGTGAGCCACCATGCCCAGCACTGTGGTATGTGGTATTGATGGCTGGTGGGCATGAGTCATCACGCCCAGCATTGTATATGGTTACCGGGGATCGAACTCAGAACCTTGAGCTTGCAAGACAGGCGCCAGAACCACTGAGCTAAATCTCTGGCCTCGGCTATCCTTAATTTTATTTTATCTGACAACCTGTTATTACCCACCTTTCAGTGGGATCCACATAACAGTGGAAGGCACAAAGATCCTTATCTGCTACCCTAAGTTAAATGTTACTACATTTCATCTCAGTACCACCTGGACCAGAGTTTTATAGCCTTTGAAGTAAAAGAAAATAAGAATAAACAGAATGTACTTTGGATCTGAGGGCCATATTCTCTTCTTCCAGTTCCTTGAGCTTTTCTTGCAGTATATCCAACTGCAGTAAACCCTGAGATAAGCTAAAGGACTCATTGAACCGAAGAGGTGTGGAAGAGCTGGAATCAGTTTCACTCTCTTCGGAAGCAATGGAGACGATTCGAAGCAATTCATCTTTCTTGGACAGTTCATGCTGTAGCTGATTAACCTGCACATAAGAAATGTTTGATTAAAATATGTTCTTTATTTTGCTTTAGTTACATACAATACAGCTTGTAACTTACAAAATAGGTTTTCACCATTAAAAAAATCAAAGTCAGCTGCTAGATTTGAATGAATTTAGGAATAAGTGCTAAAACAAGACAAAACAGATCTCAGGTACTTTCTAAGCTTCAGTTTTAGCTCACTCAAAAAATGTAATTTTTTCTATGGTATAGTTTTCATACTCTATAATAATCAGGAATATATGCCGGACGTGGTGGCTCACGCCTGTAATCCCAGCACTCGG
>PVIC010004054.1:0-64995 GCA_004025085.1 Thryonomys swinderianus
AAAAAAAAAAACATTATAAAGGATTGTTGTCCAAGACACACATAGAACTCTTAAAATTAAACAATAAGAAAACAGGCACAATTTAAAAAATCATCAAAAGACATGAACAAATACCTTACTAAAGAAGATAGTCAGATGGCAAGAAAGCACATAAAAATTATATGTCACCAGAGAACTGCAGGTTAAAACAAAATGAAATACTACTATACACCTCAAATGACTACCAAAATCCACTTGACAGCACCAAGGATATGGTAGAGCAGAAACTCTCTCATGATGTTGATGAGAAGGAAGCGCATACAACCACTTTGGAAGACTGGCCTTTTCTCACCAAACCAGCCATACTATTAGCATGCAGTGTACCCACTGCACTCCCTTGTGTTTTTTCAAGTGCATTGAAATTTTATATCCACATGAAAACTTGCACATAGAAGTTTATAGAAAAGTTTTTTCCATAATTACCCAAACCATAAGGTCCTTCAGTAGATGAACAAATCAATAAAATAATAGTACATCCAGATCATTACACATTACATAGAAGTAAAAATAGTTATTAAGCAATGACGAAACATGGGGCAAACTTGTATTAGTCTGTTTTCTATTGCTATAACAAAGTCCCTGAATCAGAATGATACATTCAGAAAAGAGATTCATTCTGCTCATAGTTTGAAAAATTCAACAGCATAGTGCTGACGTGTACTCAGCTCTGGTACAGTCCTCCTCAGCTGGACCCTATCATGGCAGGATGAGATTTCAGACATGAGGGAAATCCAGAGAGAGACTGAGGAGGAGCCAAGCTTACTTTTCTATAACAATTCTCTCATAAGAACTAACCAGGGTCACACAAGAATCATGTCAATTCTTTCTGAGGGCTGTGGTCTCAGTGACATAATCACTCCCCTCTGGGCTTCATGTCTGAAAGATTCCACACCACTTCCCACAATAGTAACAAGCTCCTAACATGTGAACCTTAGTGGAATGCACAAGAGCCACAGACAGATGTTAGTAACAGTAAAACTCTAGTAAAACTGAAGAAGCCACTCTGAGAAGGCTACATCCCCTACAACTCTATAGGACATTCTGGAGGCAAAACTATGGAGAAATGAAAAATAATAATGTTCACCAGGATCTAAGGCAGAGGGAGGGGTGAACATGCACAGCACAGAGATTATTAGCACAGTGAGATTCTTCTGTATGATACCACAGAGGTAGAAGTATATCATTATACACTTGTCAGACCTATAGAATGCAGAACACCAGAGTGAATCCTAACATGAACTAAAGACTTTGAGTAGTAATTGTTTGTTAATGTAGGTTTGTTAGCACCAAAGCTAACAAAAACCTGGTTCTTTGGAGAGATGAATACATTTTAAAAATTGCTACAGAGATTGCCAAATGACTAGTAAAGTCCAAAATATTTACTCTAGCTTTATCAATGCCTAACATAAGTCAGCTATGGCTCTTGTGCTTTTATTAAGGGAGAGTATAACGATACAGTCACTTTGGAAAACAGTATTCCGATGCTTTGTAAAGTTAAACATGCAACTGTCTTTCATTCAGCAATTCCATTCTAAGTATTTACCCCAAAGAAATTAAAAACATATTCACAGAGGACTTGTTCAAGAATGTTCACAGTGGCCAAGCATGGTGGCTCATGCCTGTAACCCCAGCACTTGGGAGGCAGAGGCAGGAGGATTGCTGAGTTTGAGGCTTGCCTGGGCTACATAGTGAGCTCAGGCCCAGCCTGAACTACAAAGCAAGATGCTGTTTCAAAAAAAAAAAAGAATCACAGTGACTTTACTTACAATAGTCTCAAATGGAAATCACCCAGGCATTCATCTGTAGGAAAAGAGAGAAACAAACTATGACATATTTATAACATAGAATCACTCACTACTCAGTAATAAAAATAAATGTTGATATACTCAAAACTATAATTCTTATAAAACATAATGGTATTGTAAAAGCTTTTATGTGAAGGGAGTATACTATATTATTTCATTTACACGTGACTCTAGAAACAAGAATACTAATGTATAGTGGGGAAAAAATGATTACTGGCTTTGGTAGGGTAAGGAGTAAACAGAGACAGATTGGTAGGGCATAAAACAACTCACTGAGCTTGGTCAAACTGTGCCATGTCTTAAAGTAGGTTCAAGTTACACAGAGGCATGAGTTGTTAAAATCAGTCAATGTATACTTGAGATGTGTATATTTTTTGCTTGTAAATTTCACATCAGAAGAAAGAAGACAACAAACACTAAACTACTCTTAATGTGTACAAGCTAAAATACTTACGGAGATGCAAACATATCCACAGGCAATGAAGATGAGTTGGTGGATGAAGAAGGGATAAGTAGATGGGTGGATAATGATAAGGCACACGCAGCTACAAGTTAGAGACACTATAGCAGGGTGTACAAGTGCTCACAGTAAAATGCAGTTATGCTGTCGCTTGAAATTTTTCACAGTAAAATGCTGAAAAGATGTCAAAAATTTTAAAATTGAATTCTTTATTGCTACATTTTATATACAGCTCACAATCACACTCAACATTGGAGTCATGTATGTGCAAATGGACCCACCTTGAGGAGACACTAATAAGTGAAATAAATATGTCACAGATATGTAAATACCACACCTTTTCTTTGGTATGAGAACCTATAGATGTAAATGAGTTCTAGAATATATGATACATTTTATGAAATAGGATATACTCAAAGGGAATGTGGTAGGGGAAAGTAATGAGGGGAAAGAATAAATATGATTTGAAAAGAAAAAGAAAGATGTCAAAATTTACTTTAGAAAAATAACAGGACATAGGGAGTGAGTGAATACGAAGTTGCTTTTTCTTCCTTTAGTGTGATTGGTTCATAGAAGAAGAAAATAATTCTATAAAACTTGAGTAAACAAAGACCCTGGTACAGTGGATTTGTACAGGATATCTATATAAAGGGGTTTTCAAATCCTTCCAGAATATGTCGGAAATGCCCAGGTTTCTCAAGTTGTACATTTCCTTGCCTGAATTTGCCATGGTCTGTTCATGGCTGGTAGTGTGTTTAGAATTGAATTAGGAATCCCAAATGCAGCAAGCTTTGCTTTACAAAAATACTCAACCCCAGAAACCTCTTGAGAGGATGAAGTCTATAAATGGACCTCTCGAAGGATCTTATATTCTAAAATAGCCCAAAGAGTGTTTCCTAGGTAGCCCTAGAAAGGATGCAAGGTGGGGCGACCACAGACTCTGAAGGCAGAAATGCATCTGTCTCGCTCACCATTGTACTCCCAGCGCACAGCCCAGTGCCTGGCACAAAGCAAGGCCTCGGTAAGTGTTTGTTGCATAATTCATTGCACAGTCACTCTTTCAATTCGAAATCTTGGAGTTCTTTTCAAAATAACTTCATCTGCCTTTTCTATTCTGGATCAGTGAAAACAACTTCCCAAGTTTTCAGGTCATGATCATTTTATACTGAATGTAGCATTAGAAAAGACCCTTGTGACTCCGATTAAACAAGACCAAAATAAAATGACCTCATGCTTCAGAGAGACAAAAACAAATACATTAAAAAAAACTTTCCAGCAAAGATTTGATTAAATACAGAATTTTATGTTTGTCTAAATGATTAATGTCTTCTCAATAAGAGAACAACTGAAACAATTAATGCTGCTACTTGACCATTTATTGAGCAAGTACTATAAGAGCTAGGAGCTATGTTAGGCAGTTTACCTTGTTACCAATCCCTACTGCTCAGCCAAATGATTCACCAAAGGATACAGTGCTAATAAGATCAAAAGCATTCAAATATCAGCTGCCTGACTCCAAATTTTTTGCTACTAACACACCGAGAGTTAACGTAGAAGAAATAAAGGTCACTTAAAAAGAAAAGGAAACTCATTTTAAAAACTACACTTTTCAGAACACCTGGCTTCAAGACACAAGCAGTTACCCAAAGTTACGTTGTTGTTGTTTTCCCCTTGCAGGAAACTCATTTCAAAAAAAAATTTCCTAAGGGCCTTAGAGATACAATGAGCCTGTAAACTGAGCCCACTGAGCCCATGCTTTCATCTGCAGCTTTTGAGTCTGCAGCTTTCCTTCCACCCATCTCCAGGCAGAAGGAAGCAGCCCCAGCAGGCTGGCGGCAGGTCTCTAAACTTCCATCGTACGCTAACGCGCCGCATTCTAACCGAGCCCACCACAGGGGAAGCTGACAGACAGTAGGAATACACATCTGAGACGTCTTGCAGACACCCCTGGTCCACAGCAAAACCGCAGCCCCAGATTACACAGAGCCTTCCTTTATGGGCACCCGCATTCCTCCCCGAGTCTGGACTTATTTCTGCTTAGAAAACCTAACTGTGCCTCTCACTACTGCACCTTGTAGCTCTTTTCTGCGATTTGAGTCAAGACCCAGGAGTTTTGCACCATAGTTACACTTGTTCGGTCCAACATGACACACACATAAATACAGGAAAGCTGCTGTCTCCTTAGCTTGCTTTTTGCTGTGGACGTACAGGGACGGTCCCTTCTTGGCAAGCGCCTGAACGGCAGCCCCTGCTGTGTGAGTAGTTACTGCCCAAACAATGAAGCGGCGGAAGGAAGCACATCCTTTCTGGCCTTTGGCCTCTCTCTTCCTCGCCTTTCAGGCAATAGAACCCAACCAAAGCAGAATGCTCTTTCAGCTTCCAGTAGAAACAGAGGCCCCGCATTATTACTCTCTACCCAGACAGTTGTAAAAGTTCTTGGGTTTTGTTTAGATATCTACTTTTATGAGAGGACCATCCTGGAGTTTGTTTCTCCATGGCCTTCCTTAATGGGTACGCCAGAACCCCGTCCTCTGCCCGGGAAGCTCTAACCGCTGGACCTGCACATCTCTGCCTGACCCGACCGCCCCCCGACAAAAGCACACAAATAGCACCAACTCAAAGATGCAGGGACCAGAGAGATGGAGAAGCTGATCCTGCCCAGAATAAGGGGACACCTCAAGTGAGTCTCTTATTAGTGTTCCTCTTCTCCACGTTAAAAACCTCCTCATCCAGTCAGAACCTCCTGTAGAAAAGTATACCTCCTATGTGTGAGCTGAATTAGAAAAGGGATCCCTAAGCCACAGTCCAAAGACTAAGCTGTGGAAAGGAGACTCCCTGGCCCTACAGATTTGATACTATAAACAGGGTTCTGCTGCTAAAAACATGTACTGTGGCATCAGATTTGAGAATTGACTGAAGAAAATAAAATAAAATAAAATTGCTATGCATTTTCTTTTCAATATCATATATATCACGATTTGGAACCATGCATTATGCACACAGTTAAACTGATAATTACGAAAGATGTTCACTCCTGAGATTAATTACTGACTGGAGAAATAGAACACAGCTAGTGTCCCAGAAGGTCATCATGTAACCCTCCAGACCACATCCGGCTACTTCTTCATCAGTTGCAATTGTCATCCATCGTAGGGATAAAGAGACTTTCTCTCATGAGGAAAAGGATTTCTCTTTACAGTTTAACATGTACACATGTGTCCCCAAAACAATATGCTATAGCCTTGCCTGTTTGTGAACCTGGCATAACATATATTCATTCTATAAACAGTCTAAACGTAGGTATCTTCATGTCCTTTCTCTCCCCTACCGTGTTCACGGTGTTGTTCGAGTCATACTTCTGTACTTCAGCTGCGAGGGGTCCTGTGACGGTTCACTCGGGCAAATTGTATTCAGGTGTTGGAACCTATGGACCAAAGATTGCTCCCTCCCAGCAGTCACGTTCACTGCTACATGCTGGCCTGAAAATTCTTTCTGCACATTTGACTTGTAAGAATTCCTTTTTAAAAGAAAATGTTGGAAAGGGTAACTCCAGTCTTTCTTAGTCTCCTTCCCCTTTTTTCTGTCTCTTGCCTCCTCTTTTCATTGCTCCTTAAACCCTGAAAGCAACAGACCCCGTTTTCACTTTCTTTTAGGGAGTCACAAAAATACAGAGAATGAATGAATCAAAAAAGTCTTTTCCAGAAAATTGTTTGGCATTTTTCTTTCCTGTGAGTTCTGGTAGAATGAAGTTGTTAAATGAATATGCCCTTCCAAAATTCTTATATTGCAGCTCTAACCTCCAGTGCAGCTGTCTTTACAGTAAGGAAGTAACTGAGCATAATAAAGGTCGTAAAGGAAGGTCCCTGAGCTGACGTCCCCAGAAGAGAGAGACACCAGGGTCTGTCCTCTTCCTCTCTTTCTTTTGCATTCTCTCTCTCTCTCTCTTCCCTCCCTCTTCTTCCTTTCTCCCTTTTTTCCTCCTGCCCCCTCATGTGAATGCGACCATAAAATTCCAAACTGAGGATACAGCTAGAAAGCAGCTGTGTACCAGCAGAGAGCCCTCACCAGAAATCGGATCAGATTCAACCATGATCTTAAAGTTCTACCCCACCCTGAACAGCGAAAAACATTCTTTTTTCTAGTACTGCTTGTACTGGCGGCCCAAGCAGATTAATCCAATGCCTGTGATCATCTCCCTGAACTCATCAAAGCACACTTTGCTTGGGGTAACGTCTTCTTTTTACCCCGGGGTAAAAAAAGAAATAGTACTTTTGCTAAATCTTCTCTTGGTATAGAAACATTCGGATTCACTCCTCCTGATTGTTTATAGAGAAAACCAGATTCAACATCTCACAAAGCTAGCCCTCTCGTCTCTGTTGACTGTATCTGCTTGGTGCCGACAGACTAGATCAACAGTAGTTTTATTTCCGCTTCTGGCAGGGATCGCGTTCGGTGGTTGGTGGGATACCCTTCACCCGAGACCTGTCACAGCTGCTCTCAATGAGGCCTTCCCTACAGTAAAAAAAGATACATTTAAAAGAAGCCTTACTATTTCACATTCAACTTTCCCTCAAAGATGGCAGTAAATACTTTTCTTCACCAAAACACAATCAATGAAAGATGATTAAAATCTTTATGACTGGTCTTTCAGAGATTGCCCACAGCCTTCAAAAGTTTTCATGTTGGTTTTGATGCAAGTATATTCTCAAAGTTGCTCTTAGCAAGAAGGTTTTAAATAGCGCCTGCTTAAAAGAGGATTAAAGAAGCTCCAGTTAAGTATCATCCACTGCATCAATTTTAGCAGGAATCACTGATTGTGTTTGGACAGCAAGCCTCGTGTATCTGTGGAACATGTAAGAAGAACTAGTTAGAAATATGAGATCCATAGCATAGATTTAAAAGAAAATAAGAAAAGTCCCAGATCCCTCAATAGATGGCAGGTGTGTCTGAAAGAGAAGTCCTTGGTCCTAGGACACATATGGCCAACCAGGTAGAAAGACCTGGCATCCTTCATAAATCAGGGGACAGGGAAACTAACGTAATTTTCAAACATGTAAGCAGAAAAAAATACTTCTCATTGGCCTGGGAAGTACTGATAAAGTGGCTGTTGATCTGGTTATGATTTTTAAAGGTGAGGTAATGAATTTTTTCTCGTGTAAATCAGTGGTTCCTAACTTTCACTCCATCTCAGAGTTCCTAAGAAGAGTTAAACAATACTGACTCCCAGGTTATTCTGGTGTGACATTAGGGTCAGAAGCAACCCTTCAAGCAGGTTTTTGTTGTTCCATGAGAGCATTTTGATGGATGTAAACAACTGCACTGTGGTTTTCCTTATGCTCTCAAGGCAGGAATTTTCTTCCTGGTCTGTCCACCGGACCTTCCTGGGACTGATCACTTGCGTTTCTCTACTGTTCTTAACAAGGGCTACCCAAGACCAGTTCCAGTTGACTTCAGATATGTGTAACATATTAAGGATCAAATATTTGGATAAATCTCATTGATTATTTTATAAGTGTTCATCTTATGTTTTTCAAAAAGTACTGTATAAACCACTACCTTTAATACAAGAGTTTCACTATATTCCAGTGAACATTGAATTTGGTACTGACTAAACACAAAGTTTAAATATTTTGAGACTTTGGTTGGTACATTGCAGAAGCTACAGGCTCTAAAATCTTCATGGCTGATCTTTCAGAGATTGCCCACAGCCTTCAAAAGTTTTCTTCTTGTTTTTCATACAAGTATATTCTTAAAGTTGCTCTTAGCAAGAAGGCTTTAAATAGCACCTGCTTAAAAGAGGATTAAAGAAGCTCCAGTTAAGTATCATCCATTGCATCTATTTTCAACGGGAATCGTAAAAAATGCCATGTCTGAATAGCTAGGAGGTGCAGCAGTGCCACAGCCATCTCTTGAGATAAAAATGGAATAAAACCAGAGAGCCCCAAATAAGAACAAGTTTCACACCAACCCACCACTCCATCTTCGAAAGCCCAAGGAACTCACTAGTCCACAGAGAGAGCCATGCACCTTGAAAGCACCAACCCTTCCCAGTCTTGGCTGTGACAGTTAGCACAAGCTGTGGGCTGCCAGGAAAGCACAGCAAGCCAGACCCCAAAGGAGCAAGATCCCTGTGGGAACCCAGGCACGCCCACCACGCTACTGACAGTTTTCGCTCGATTACACAGCAAGTTAATAACTGCAGTGAGTTATCTCCATGCTCCCTGCTGCTTTTAGTGCTTAACTCAAATGTAATGTTCATCAGTTTCTGCCAGTAAGGGAGACGGAGAGCTTTATCAGAAAATGCAAAGATCCCTTTGTGATTGTTATTATGCTTTAGGGCAAAGCTACTCTTAAGTGCTCCACACAGATCCTGGTAGGACATTATCTCCTAAAGGCTCTGGAAGTGAGTACCACAGCATTTAGATTTCCATACATGCCTGCCCCACAGCACTCCTACATGTACTTTTAAAAAATTAATGCTGGGCTGTCTTAAATCACACAAAAAGGCAACTGATAAGATATGGAGGGAGCTGTGTTTTCTTCCCAGCATAGCCTGACTGACTTGAGCATTCTCTGCTCAGTCCTACCTGCTCTTTGCTGACCACAAAGCCATGGGCTTTCTTGTCATACTCATACTATTGTCTCTTCATATAGACTCAGTGTTTTACAGTACAGGGCTCAGTTCTTACAGGCTAAGAACCCCAGTCCGTTCAAGAAGCCACTAGTAGCTTGAAATTAATTTTTTATTTTTATTTTTTTTTTTGAGACAGGTCTCACTCTGTAGTTCAGGCTGGCTCTGAGCTCACTCTGTAGCCTAGGCAAGCCTCAAACTCAGCAATCCTCCTGTCTCTGCCTCCCGAGTGCTGGGATTACAGGCACGAGCCACCACGCCCAGCTTGAAATTAATTTTTAACCAAGTGCCCATGACAGAATCTCTTGTACTTGAAGAGAAATCATTAAAGTTGTCACCTACAGTGATTCCGTTTCTAGAAATTTCCATCACAAGTCAATGGATGGAAGATCAACCCAGCATCTTAAAGAGACCTTTGCTGTCACAATGTGACTCTGCAGCAACATGATTACAGGGTACACATTTCTAGTGCTTCCCATTTCCGATTGGAAAATGCCTAGAGGAGACCAGAAGGAAAGGGAACATCAACTCACAGGCAGATGCTATGCCCACCATCACTGGAAGCAATCTCTGCCGCCCAAGCATGCTCATCCAAGAGTGAAGGTCTACTGCAGTGCCAGCTCACCAGTTCCAAAGCAAAAGCCTTGCTCACTTGAGATTTTAAAATCCTCAAATTTTAATTTGCAAATATCTCCCTATTATCTCACCCAAATATTATTTGCTTGAAAAACCCTGTCTCTGTAAAACTGAAGAAATCTAAAACCCAAAAACATGGCCATCACCTGTGTAGGCAAAGCCCCTGTGAATTGCAGATGACTGTGCTAGACCAGGCAGAGAGAAGGTAGGTCACATGGTAGCTCCTGAGAAACTTCTTTTTTTCAAATATTTTTATAATAAATGTAATCAATATATCAAAACAAAATAAAAAAGAGAAGATAGGTCAAAGGGCACATGGTTGAAGGCTCTGCCAATATATTGCTCTAATTTCTCTTGGTTGGTCTGATACAAACTATAGGCTGTGTGACTGACAGAATTCTCCAGAAGGTTGCTCAGGAGATATTACTAATGAGCTCAGAAGTGTATTTTTTTTTTTTTTTTTTTGCTTTTTGGAGACAGGGTCTTGCTTTGTAGCTCAGGCTGGCCCTGAGCTCACTATGGTGCCCTCAAGCCGCCACGAACTCAGCAATCCTCCTGTCTCTGCCTCCCGAGTGCTGGGATGACAGGCGTGAGCCACCACGCCCAGCACTGTGGTATGCAGTGTTGATTGTTGGTGGGTGTGTCTCCACGCCCAGCATTATATGTGGTTACCGGGGATCGAACTCAGGTCCTTGCGCTAGCGAGGCAGGCGCCAGAACCACTGAGCTAACCCTCCGGCCCTCAGAAGTGTATTTTAAGTGCATAGGTTTTAGAACTGGACTTCGGGTTCTAAAATTGGATCTACTACTTACTTACTTATAATTTTGGATGAATAGGTTAACCCACTTAAACCTCAGTTTCTTCACCTATAAATTGACAAGAATATTAATACTGACCTGATAAGGCTGTTTCAAGAGATACCTCAGAAAACAGAAGTTCTCTGCCTACTGCAGGGATGGCTCTTGATTACTGATTACTATTGCTCTTGTTTTCACTTATATTAAACAAATGGTAGCAATAAAAGCCTATAGCAGATAAGGTGAGTGTTACTCCAGAGATACTTGGCCAGGAATGAGACTTAGAGTTTAGTTGTTTCCAACAGACTAACTCTTTCAAATCTACAGTTTTGCCCAGCATCCAATGGGTGGTGGGACAGCGGCCTTCACCCAGATCTCCTGGCCCTCCTGTCAGAGTGGCAGACTTTAAAAATGGCTGGAAGCAGTGAGCTGGCTGGTATATGGAGCCTGAATGTGACTTCTTCAATGCCTCTGTATTATGAAAATAAAAGACCAAATCTCTTTCATGACTGTGGCTTCCCTAAGACCTGTTTCCTTAGGACTCTAGTAGTTGCTGAAACTACTGTAATCTTGGCCTCCTAATCTATCATCAGGTGCTGTTCCAACAATCAAACAGGAAAAGACACCTACCCTCTGCCTGACTCCCCTGGGGTGGGCTCACATAATTTATGAGCCAAGAAAGCACCCCTTCCTATGGACTTAATATGCTTAACAGCTAATTACATCTGTGTAGGGATTATACTTTACATTGTCCAGCTTTATGGAAACAAACCCGGGCTTCCTCAGATTCCCTGAAACAGCTTCTTATCTTGCAGAGTGAGATGCTTATCAGCGCCATATGTTCCAGGGCCTGTGCAGTTTCCAAATGACCCCAGGAAAGCCTCCTGGGGCCTAATCAGTCTGCAGGCCAGAGGAAGGGCTGAACAGGGTCCCAACCTGAAGTGGGGGGAAGGCAGTCACAGCCAAGGGAGGCAGATTCTTCCCTGCCTTCCGTCCTCCATAAACCTGTCAAGGGTAGACGATCTGGGCCGAGCTGACGGCACACTAACTTCTCTCCCGAGGTAACCAGACCGCGGATGCTAACCCCTCATATGGTGTGGAGCTTGGGTCTGCCCATCTCAGGAGATCAGAGGTTACCTTTAGCCAAAGTCAAAGCAAGATGTTTGCCTTTCTGGGAATGCCGCGGAAGGACCCTAGGGCCATGCCTTTGGCTTTTTAGTTCACTAAAATAAGCCTGTTGCACCTTGAAGAAAATGAAGTTGACGTCACTAGCCTCCTTTTCCACGAAGGGAAGGGTGCCCCACCGAGGGAGCCAGTTCGCTTTACACACCCTTTTCTCAAGAGCTGGGAGTAGCCGGCCTTGGCAGAGGCTGAAAGTGCTACTTCCCTTGGGTTATAACAATTCAGTTAAAAACTACATCTTTAGAAATGCATGGGGGAGGGTGTGGAGGGTTCGAAGAGCAGGAAATGTCTCCCATATGAAGAACCCAGGAGCCAGGGGGCACTGGTGCAGTCCCCAGCCTGTGACTCACCGGCCCACTTCCCTGCTTGGCCCCACCGGATTCCAGCTCTCTGGCCACTGTGTCTGAGCTCCTCTTCCTGTCTCCATTCTGCCTGATCCCCGGACAAAGCTGATATCTGGAATCCAGGGCAAAGACTGAAGTGTTGTGTATATATTGTGCGTCATTAGCTATTTTGAAAACAACAACAAAAAAAACTTCGCTGCCTTCAGAAAAACTTGATGAGCTCTCAGCTCTACATACTTAACATCTAAGACTGAAACCTTAGTTATCAGTTCTTGAAAAATGAATGAAGAGGATATATTTTTTCTATTGGTTCATGACAAAGTGCTTACTATGTACCAGGCACTATACTAAACACTTTACATCTATTATTATATTTAATTCTTATAATTTTATAAGATATATACTGTTATCATCTTTATTAATGAAGAAACTAGAATTTAGAGAAGTTAAGTAACTTAACCACCATCACACAGCTTGGAAATGGTGGAGCCAGGATCCAAACATGAGTCTCTGTCACTGAATAGCTCCAAAGAGATTTGGAGATCTCCATGTCCAATTGCCACTCTGATTTCTTCACTCTTCTCCAACAACCTTACAGTCACCCTTCACTCCAGGGAGGGGAAACTCTGATGGGAATAAAGGAAAAGATGTGTGTGATGGGGAATCAGATAATGGAGACCCTGCCTCTTTCATATTTGCTATCCAATTATCTGACTTTGCCCTTTGAGAAGGCAAAAAAAACCCTGAGTACTTGGAAACTTTTGTATATTCAAAGAATCTTTTGTATATCTCCTTATCTTCTCCAGGCTAGCTATTTCCAGTTCTCTGGTCATTCACTACACAAGACCATGATGACCAGCTATCTCTAGCTGTTGTTTTTACCTCTTCAACATGGGATAAAAATTGAGTAACAAAGACTGGTTTGGTCCTATCATCTCAGGGATGGTAGGACAACTCCCCCACCTTGTTTGGTTATGCAACTGAAAGCTTCCCTCACTTTGGAAACCCCAACTTGCCCTGAAAATATGCTCAACAAAAGCATCAGAAGAGTTTTGCTTTCTGGTCCTAAGGAGAACACATTAAAATGACAAAAGTCAACTTTCTAAGAGCTGGTCCACTACCAGTCTGTTCACCAGATGACTGATTTAGCATTGCATCCATAGATCTCCATTGACCACTACTGTCAGACATTGCTCTAGATGCTGGAAATAAAGCAGTGAAGAAAATAGGCAAAAATATCCTAGGCATTTTTGAGTTTTCTTCATTCCTTTTGGGTGACATTTTAAATTTTTCAATATAATCTTTTATTTTGCATTTCTAGCAATTGGTAAGGGGAAAAAAATCATCATTAATTTTGATGAGTTTGGATCCTGCCACAAAATTTTTACATTAGTGGAAAAGACTTTTAATCTTACACTGAATTGATAAATTACATGAATCATTGGAAATTATTATATTCATGTTAAGCTTATGTCCCTCAACTTTAAAAAATTGAAGTTCTTAGTGTTATGAAGACAGTAAAAATGTCCCATCAAAACTTCACAGAAATCTTCAATACAAATTAATATGAACTTTATCAATAATTCTTAGGGACACTGGTTTATTGATAAATTTAATTCAAGTTGGGAAAATTCACCACTTGACAAACTGAGTTTTAGTAAATTGATCACTGATTACTATTTGGAAACCTGTTGCTAACCAACTTAAGACTGTTCCTAAGCCATAGCATCTCACCCAGAATTTATGCAGAAAAATCGTGTTATCTTTTTTGCTTCAGCTATTCAATCCTGATCAGTGACTTCTGTCTACATCTTGACTCCAACACCCTATAACCCTGTGAGACATGTTGTCCACCAGATTGTTCTTCAGTGTTGCAAGGGTCTTTGTGTAATTCTGTAAACCACATGGACTTGTCTTCTGTCTACATCTTGAATCCAACACCCTATAACCCTGTGAGACATGTTATCCACCAGATTGTTCTTCATGCTGCAAGGGTTTTTGTGCAAGACTGTAAACCACATGGACTGGGAGGGAGAACAGTCATTCTTGCAGAAACTTCCATCCAGTCTGTGAATGGTAAGTTCACAAACCATCCTTGAGAACTCAGCAACAGCATCATAAGAATATAACAACAGCTAATCTTCATCAAATACCTTCCACCTATCAGGTAATGTCCTACGTGCTTGACACTCAACTCATTTAATTCTCATGCAAATAAAGAACAAGGCACACAAAGCTCAAATAAGTTAAGTAACTTGTCCAGGTCTGCACAGCAAATAACACACTTTCTTTTCTTTGGAAGTTACTTATTATGACACTGACTTTTTATTCTTAGTAATTACCTTGTGAATTTTTCTCCTAAATAACACTGCCCTAAGGATAGGAATGCTGAAATGAACACCTATGGACTAAGACACTTAATAGTATCACATCACCTTAACATGTTCCTTTCATGAAGTGGGCTGATTTATTATAAGATGAACCAGCTCACTGCTTTCTATCATGAGAGAACATCCCACCCTGTTTCTTATCTCACATAAGAGTGCGCCCCTAAAGTCCTCAGTACACTGAAATCCTGGCATGACCTTGCATACTAAGACTTCAAACCTGAACTGCTTTTCAACAATAGCAAGGCAAGAAACATCACAATCCTGGACTTAAGTTATACTACAAAGCTACAGAGATAAAAACACCATTATATCTCACCTCCAAAAAAAACAAAACAAACAAAACCAGAGTTGTGGACCAACGAAACAGAATCGAGGGTGTAGAAACAACTCCAGGCATATTCAGCTATCTTATCTTTGACAGAGAGGCCAAATACTTTCACTGAAGGGAAGATAGCCTCTTTAACAAATAGTGCTGGGAGAAATGAGTATCCCATGCTGAAGGCTGAACCTATTTCTCTCTATGCACAAAAATAAAATAAAAATGGATCAAAGATCTAAATATTAAAATAGAAACACTTAACTTGCTAGAAAACACATAGGCAAAACTCTTAAAGGCATAGATATAAGCAAAGACTTTGAACAGAAGCGCAGTTGCACAAGATATAACACCAGAGTTCCGCAAATGGGATTGCACCAAGTTAAAAAACTTTTCTTCACTATGAAGGAAACTACCAAATAAGTAAAGAAACAATCTACGGAATAGGGAAAATATTTGGCCAGCTACTCCTCAGACAAAAGACTAATACTTAGACTCTTAAAGAACTCTGGAAACTTGGACCCCTCCACAGCCAATAAAAAATGAGCAATTGAAATGAATAGAAATAGTACTTCTCAGTGAAAAAGTACAAATGACCCATAAATACATGAAAAAATGTTCAATATCACTGACCATTCAATAAATGCAAATTACAAATATACTGATATTTCATCTCACTCTAGAAAGATAGGCTATCTTCAAGAAATCAAATAATAACATCTTGGAGGTGTTTCAAGCAAAAGGATCCTTTCTGCATTGTTAGTGAGAGTATAAACTGGTACAAGCACTATGGAAATCAGTATAAAATTTCCTCAAAACACTAAAAATGGAAATTCCATTTGACCCAACTGTCTCTAAGTATCTTCCTAAGAATTAAAGACATCATATTACACTGAGACACACACATCTGTATTTATAGCAGCACAATTCATAGCTAAATCTTGGAAGCAGTCTGTATATCCATCAGCAGATGAATGAATAAAAGAAGAAAAAATACACATACTGTACATATATTGTGATATTTAACTGCTGTGTCAACTTGAGTTAAGAAATGCCCAATTGATTGGCTTAGCATACTTGTGGGTGTGGCTCAATGGACCCACTGAAGACACGAAAGACCCACTCTGGGTTGAACTGGCACGAACTAATAGACTTGTACCCTGGAAGGAAAAAAAAAAAAAGGTGGGGTGGGGAATAAGGACGTCTCACTTCTGTTTCTTGGGAAGAGCTCCAGGCTTCACCATCACCCTGGATGTCCATCTCCTGGCTTCAGGCACAGACCCTTCAAGGGACCCTTTGGCTTCCTGCAGTAGGCTTGCACAGGACTTCATAGTGGCTCCAGCCCTTCAACTTTGGACTGGATCTCAGCGCACAGACAGCCCTTTGGCTCTCTTCCACACCTGACTCCGTAGGCAGATATGGTAAGCCTGCCCTATCAATACATATATGTTATATAGTAAATCTATATCTCCAGTGAGCACCAACTGATACATGTATGAAGGGGTAAAGAGAAGCAGGGAGGAGGAGAAAGGGGAGAGGCATAGGGTTAAAAAAATAAATACCATGTACATATACCAATTCTCCTCGATAATACGTACTACTACAAACATGTACCCCCCCAAAAAAAACCTTTAGTGCCGATCTTTACTTGTAACAGGGTGAAAATGACACCAAACACAAGGGCCACTTGCAAAGGTTTAATGAGATAATGTACCAGACTCAATGCCTGGAATGTAGCGAGGTCAACATTAGTTCTTTGCCCTTCATACTTCTTTCTCTTGACTGAGTGATCACAGAATTACTTAAATGTCCATCATCAAGAAGTAAAGAAATACAGTGAGTTAAACCCATGAAATATAATTATCTAAACATTCCACTACAGTACAATTAAACTCACTCTAACTTTGTATGTCACTGAAAATTAATATTCACTGGAGCTTTTTCCAAGTGAGGATTCTTAAGATGTTCTGTAAGATCAGACTCAGGAATGGATTCTGCTTTGTCAAGTCCCTTTTCCTGCTCCTCCATTTGAGCAACCATGAGCTCTTTTCTAGCTCAAAAGGCTACAGAAACAAAAGCTGGGCAGAATTCTGAAATTCATTAATAACACAGGTGACAGGGGCCGGAGATTTAGCTCAGTGGTTTCAGTGCCTGCCTAGCAAGTGCAAGGTTCCTAGTTCGACCCCCAGTAATTACATACAACAGTACTGGACATGGTGGCTCATCTCCACAGACAATCAGTACCATATACCACAGATGCCAGGCTTGGTGGCTCAATCCTGTCATCCCAGCACTTGGGAGGCAGAGACAAGAGGATTGCTGAGTCTGAGGCTTGCCTGAGATACATAGTGAGCTCAGGGCCAGCCTGAACTACAAAGTGAGACCCTGTCTCAAAAAAAAAAAATAGGTGACGAAGGAGGACGCTTTTTTCCTTTCTTCATGACAGATCCCCAAGGTAATTTTCCCACCACATATTCAGCAATATTTCTTGATCTATCCACAGTGATTCAATTGAAGGAAAAGTCATTTCTATTAATTTCAAGTACAGGCTCCTTTTTAAAAAATTGAATTCTTTATTGGTACAATTTATATACATCTCACAATCACATATAACATTGGGGAATTTGTACCAGTATATGACACAAGTTAATCCTAATTTTTACCCATATCCCTACCCACCCACACCTCCCCACTCCCTTTATACATACTCTTATTTTCTTTCTGAATCATGTTTATTCCTTCCCCTCATTACATTCCCACACCAAATTTCCTATGGAAATTTCCCATTCTATAAAAACTGTCATAATTTCCAGAGCTCATTTGCATCTACAGGTGTTCATATTAAAGAGAAGATCTGGTATTTGCCTATCTGTGAGGCTCCTTTTTTAAAAATTGATTTTATTGGTACATTTTATATACACATTATAATTGCAGTCAACATTGAGAATTTATACCAGTCATGACATGACTTAATTCTCATTTTTCCCATTCCCCTTCTTTCCACAATTACCTACCCCCTATATACATAAGCTTTTTTTTTCTTTTCTTTCTTTCTTTTTTTTTTTTCGCAGGGTCTTGCTTTGTAGTTCAGGCTGGCCCTGAGCTCACTATGTAGCCCAGGCAAGCCTCGAACTCAGCAATCCTCTTGTCTCTGCCTCCCAAGTGCTGGGATTACAGGCATGAGCCAACACGCCTGGCACTGTGGTATGTGGTATTGATTGCTGATGGCATTGAGTCACCACACCCAGCATTGTATGTGGTTACTGGGATCAAACTCAGGACCTTGCTCTTGTGAGGCAGGCACTGGAACCACTGACCTACATCTCCAGCCCTGTTTTCTTTTTTTAACTATCAAATTTTTCTTTCCCTTTTTTTTTTACATTTCCCTTTCAATATTTTCTATTTCACAATACCTATCATACCTTTTAGAACTCATTTACATCTTTAGTTTCTTGCACAAGTACAGGTTTTCTAAAGGACTCTCAAGCTAATTTATACAGAAGTACACTTTGTTTTGTGAAATAGATGTATTTATGAGAAGTAGTGATTCTTGATAATATTTGGAAATCCCCAAGGGGGAATCATACTATGAAACAATTTCTATTGAAGAATTTCTGATAAAACTGATGACAAGAATAGAATCTACTCTTTCTGTGCTCTGGATTTTCACCCATTGCAAAAGTTTAAAATGAAGAGTAGTGGTGTGATCAGTACAGCCCTACTTATAATATCATCAAATATTCCTCTGCATTGCCATTTAGGTCCTGCCAGTGCCAGATTCTTCCTGACCATAATCAGAATCTCATTTTGCTTCACAAGTGAAATACAAATTTTTCAAATTGAAATTCACCAGACGAAGATAAGCTTAATTTTCTCAGCCTTCAGTAAGAAGGATCTTACGTTGTTGTTCTCATGTGCTTCCCATCTCATGGTGCTCCTGTGGCGAAAGTCTATGTCTTATAGTATCTAATGCAGTTCCTGAACTCAGTCAGGAATGACTGAATAAAGAAAGGCTGAGTCAACAAGGAAACTATGCTCAATTCATTATAATGAGACCATGAAGATATACAGAGAAGTCTGTAATAATAATACAGTCCCTCCTCTCTACTATTCTGTTGAAAACACTCAATCCGTGCAGCTAAGGATGTAATTTTAATTACTCTCTGTCAGAAATCTGGCCCTGTGGAAACCATTAACAAGGGCCCTTTTGTGTGCCCCAGTGTACCCGTCTGACCTGCACCTCAGTGCTCATATTTTGTTCTAGACTTCCTATTACTTAAATGAGTCAACATCGATAAACTTTTTAAATGAGTATTTGGCTGACTTCCAGGAAGATGGCAGAGCGGTGAGCAGCAAAGAATCTCTTTGTAATTTACCATTCTCAAACTAGAATAGAGCAGCTCAAGGTAAAAAAGGTGGGGGGAGAAGTGGGTCCCCAGGACCCAGGAAGAATCTGAGGCAAGAAACGAAAACAGTAAGGGAGGAGGTTAACAAAAAGGATGGAGCGCTGTTCCTGAGCCAGGACTCTCAGCAGTGGAGGGGCGGCCAAACCCGGGGAAAACCAGTGACTTCTGATGGCCCACAGCCCCCATGAAGAAATGGGCTAGCAGAGTAGAGCAGCAGTCACAATGAACAGCAGCTGCTATTTTCATCATATGTACACTGGTTTCTGACAGAGGACAGAGGATCCGCGCTAGTCAAGTAAGGAAGCTCTGCCATGGTCCCAAAGGACTGAGGATCTGTGCACCACTGGCTGGAGCTGCATCTAAAAGGCGTTAAATTCTGAGTCTGCCCTGACAAAAGTGCCAGCTCCAGGACCACCACACAGTGTCCCCTCCATTGCAGCTTCCATGTCCTCCAAAGGGCTTCATTGCATCCCTGAGTTCCAGCCCAGGGGAAAAATGAAGAAAATTTGGAGACTACACCATCAGTGAGTTTGTGGGCCTAGCGCCACCTATAGGACCCTAGACTCACTTTGGGGGAAGGGCACCTTGCAGGAGTTCATTGAGCTGAACCCAGACTGAGGTACAGGGGGCCACACCTATCTCCCTGTAACTAGTTAACTCTGATCTGTGTGATACTACCCATATTGTCTATGGGAAACAGCAGGTACACACCTTGAAGGCCCTTTTGTTATTGTTTTTAGGTTGTTTTGGGTGGGGGGGTGTTGTCATAGCTATTGTTGTTATTCTTTTTTTCCTTTTTTTTTTTTTTTTTTTTTGAGACAGGGTCTCACCTTGTAGTGCAGGCTGGCCCTGAGCTCACTGTGTAGCCCAGGCAAGCCTTGAACTCAGCAATCCTCCTGTCTCTGCCTCCCGAGTGCTGGGATTATAGGCGTGAGCCACCACGCCCGGCACACTTTTTTCCTTTTTTAATTTTTCTTTTTCTATTTGCTGCTCTCTCTTTTATTCTTCATTTCTCTACTTTCTTGTCCAATTTCAGATTTTTTTCTTTTTTCAAATATTCTTATTTTTACAGGAGAGGAAAAATAGTCTCCTGATTATCGGTTGCCTCTGGGTACCTCTATTCTTTTTTTGTTCCTTTATCATCTCTTTTCCTGTGCCGGTATCAGTTCCCTGAAGCTTATGTGTTTAAGTCTTCCCTACTCTCCTTTTCTTCTGTAGTATTATAGGCAGTGTTCTATAGTCTGTCTATTCTCTTTTGAATTATATCTGTCTTTTCTATCCTCTAGCTTCTATAGCATCACAGGGTTTGTATGATTTTTATATGCCTTGTAACCATATTTCTAATCTCTCCCTTTCCTACTCTTTCTCTACCCCTTGAACTCCCTGATAGCCCTTTATTTCTGAAAGGTGATGCTGCTATATTGAAGGGCTTATATATTGTAATCATATTTGTTGTTAGTTCTAAATTTTGGCATGATGTCACAAATCTAGGTTGAAGGTATCAGAATAGTGATTGCCACAGTTTGTCACTTCTTGGGCTATGTTGGATATTGTTCATGATACTGATTGTACTAGTTCAACCACAGTGATCTGATTGTTCTGTCTAAGTACCTTTCATGGTGTGCCAGAATTGAGATCACTTAAGAACCATTACAGACCCAAGGAGGATAGCCCAGGAAGTAGCCATCTCCTAAAGATTCCAAATATTAGGAGGAAAGAGATCTGCAGTAAACACTACCCAGACAGCAGGGCAAGTATTAAACCAAAAATATCAGCAACAACAAAGAAATAGAAATGAGAAAAGATTTAAAAACCCAGATCAAAGATCATTACCACAGGAGAATTCAGAGAAAAGGGAAATAGAGCAAATTGAAGCTCAATCATCAGGACTCTCTGAGCCAGCACCAAAGAGGATCTAGTAAAATGGAAATCAGAAATGATTTTGCAGATAAAAACAGGGATACTATCCATAGTGAAAGATATGATTAATAGCACTAAAGAAGGAGTCAGGAACATGATGGAATCTCAGGTTATGAAAGCAATGGAATCTGTTAAACACCTTCAAACAGGTTTTCAGAAGACCAAAACCTTTAATGAAAGTTTGTGGAATAGGATGAATGACTGTGAAGGCTGAACATCAGACATAGAAGATAAGACTGCAACCAAAGAACAGGAAAGGAATAATTTATAGAAAATGGCAAGGGACCATGAAAAATCAATCCAGCAGTGTCATACTCAGTGATCAAAAACTGAAACCCTCCACACTAAGATCAGGAACAAGATAGGATGTCCACTATCACCACTCCTGTTCAGTATAGTGCTGGAAGCATTAGCCACAGCAATTAGACAAGAGAAAGAAATAAATGGAATAAAGAATTTAAATTATCATTATTTGCTGATAACATGATACTGTATATAGAAGATCCTAAAAATTCAACCAAAAGACTGCTAGACTTACTCACCAGGTTTAATAGCATAGCTGGATACAAGGTCAACACTCAAAAATTGATAGCCTTTGTATAAGTGAATGACAGACTCATTGAGAGAGAAAAACTGGGGAATCAATTCCTTTTACAATAGCATCCAAAAAATGAAATATCTAGGAACCAATCTAACAAAAGAGACGAAAGGCCTTTACTCGGAAAACTACATCACTATGAAAAGAGAGACTGAAGAGGATATCTGAAAATGGAAAGACATCCCTTGTTCCTGGGTAAGAAGAATCAATATCATCAAAATGGCTATACTCCCACAACTACTATACAGATTCAGTGCAATCCCAATTGAAATCCTGATTTCACAGAGCTAGAGAAAATAATGCAAAAATTCATCTGGAACCAGAAGAGACCTAGAACAGCAAAAACACTTCTAGGAAACAAGGACATGACAAGGAGTATCACAAACCCCAACTTGAAACTATACTATAGAGCCACTGTGATTTATTAAAAAAATAAAAAAATAAAAAAGCATGGTACTGGCAAAGAACTGACCCAAGAATTACTGAAACAGACTAGATGACCCCAAAACAACCCAAGATATACTAAGGCACCTCATCTTCAATAAAGGAGCTATATACTCCAATGAAGAAAAGATAGCCTCTTTAACAAGTGGTGCCGGAAAAGAATGGTTTTAAATCTGCCAAAAACTAAAAATAGATCTGTCTCTACACCATGCACTAAACTAAAATCAAAGTGGATTAGAGACCTAAATATTTAAACAGAAACACTAAGCCTGCTGCAAAATAGTCTAGGTAGAACTCTTGGAGACATTGACATAGGGAAAATAAAGACTTCATGAACAAAATCTCAGCAGCATGGAAACTAGCAGAAGGAATCAACAACTGAAATCTCATCTTATTAGAAAGTTTATGCACAGCACAAGAAATCACCAGCAGAGCGAAAAGACAACCTACAATATGGGAAAGGATTTTTACCAGCTGTTTTTCAAACAAAGGGCTACTATCCAGAGTATGTAAAGAGCTTTAAAAAAAGCATCCCCCCTCCCCAAATTTAAAGACCCAATACAAAAATGGGCATCTGAAATGAATGGACATTTTTCAGAGGAAGAAGTAAAAGTCACTAGGAAACAAATGGAGAAATGCTCAACACTGCTGGTCATTTGAGAGATGCAGATGAAAACAACACTGAGATTCCATCTCACTCCACAAAGAATGACTGCTATCATGAAATCAACCAATAACAAATGCTGGTGAGGCTGCAGGGAGAAAGAAATGGTTCTCCACTGTTGGTGAGTCTATAGACTGTTGCAACCACTGTGGAGATTAGTGTGGAAGTACCTAAAAAAACTAGGATTAATGATTCCGAAAGAAAATAAAAGAGCATGTATATAGGGGGTGGGTGAGTAGGGATGTGGGTAAAAATGAGAATTAACTTGTGTCATATACTGGTACAAATTCCCCAGTGTTGTGCATGATTGTGAGCTGTATATAAAATGTACCAATAAAGAATTCAATTAAAAAAAACTAGGATTAGAGGTCCCGTTCAATCTGCTATTCCTCTGCTGGAGATATACATGAAAGAATTAAAAGATTCATATCACAGTGACATATGAACACCCATGTTTATAGCAGCTCAGTTTGTAATAGCTAAATCTTGGAAATAGCCCAAATGTCTATCAAAGGGACACTGGCTAAAGAAGATGTGGGGTTTTTAAAAAATAAAATGGAGCGTTAGCCATAAAGAATGATAAATTTGAGTCATTTATATTCAAATGGATGTACCTTGTGGATATACTCGTAAGTGAAATAAATAGGACATAGATGTGTAAATACCATATCATTTCTCTAGTATGAGAAACTGTAAATACTCTAGTATGAGAAGTTGTAAATACATTCTAAAATGTATGATAGGTATTGTGAAATAAGAAGAAAATTTTTAAAAGAAAAAGGGAAAAGTAGAGGGTAAGGGTAAGTAAAAAATGGAAAGAAAAAATTTGATGCTTACAAAAGAAACAAAGTTTATTTATATAGGGGGTTAGAATAAAGGGAGGATAGAGGAATGGGAGAAAAATGAGAATCAAGATGTATCATGTACTGGTACAATGTTTTTTTTTTTTTTTTTTTCCAGACAGGGTGTTGCTTTATAGTTCAGGCTGGCCCTGAGCTCACTATGTAGCCCAGGCAAGCCTTGAACTCAGCAATCCTCCTGCCTCTGCCTCCGGAGTGCTGGGATTATAGGTGTGAGCCACCACGCCTGGCTTCTGATACAATGTTGACTATGATCATAATATATATATAAAATGTACCAATAAAATCAAGTTATTAAAGAATGAGTATTTGGCACCTTGTAAGCATTTTATAAATATAGTCAATTAAAAACAAACAAAAGATTACTTATTTAATGTTTAGTAGTAAGAGCTGGACCTTTGGCACTTGATTTCTATGGGAGGCCTGTTGCCATTTCTGGGTAGGTACATTGATTATATGTATAACAAATAGGGGAGGCTACAATAAAAACAATCAAGCTATATTTTCCCCTTCACTCTTTTAAACTAAAAAAAAATGAACCACTAGATTTTGTATTTCATTATGAACATCAAAAAAATTACATAAAAAATCATGTATTTTAAGGAAGAATCTAAGGAACAACTTGACATCTTCTCCCTTCCACTCAATGTCAATCACAGTTTACTGCAGGGCTTGTCTTATCAGTAGTTTCTATTGGAATACTTTTTCCCAGCTCAGAGCTCTTATCTCTCAGTCAGACTTTTCCTGGCACTGGTAGATTCTACTACTTTAGTTCCAGAATTTCAGGACTGACAATGACTGACAATGTTCTTTCTCAGTTGTTCATACCAGATTCCAAACAAAATGAGAACAAACACTTTTATCATTTTCATTTATCACTTAGGAACATCCTGTGACTTTCCCAAGAATTAGACTTAAAATTGCTTGCTTGCAAAAAAAAAAAAAATGGCATTCAGATTTTTTTTTGTTTTTTAATTTGAGACAGGGTCTCACTTTGCAGTTCAGTCTGGCCCTGAGCTCACTATGTAGCCCAGGCAAGCCTCGAACTCAGCAATCCTCCTGTCTCTGCCTCCAGAGTGCTGGGATTACAGGTGTGAGCCACCATGCCCGGCACTGGCATTCAGATTTTGTACTTATGTCTACACCCTTGAATGGGAAAGACTGGTTTAAAAATGCAATTCTAGAGAGATGAGTTAGAACTAATGAGCTGTGCCCTCTGCCCACCCAAGAAGACACGGACATGCTCAGTGCCCCAAGGGCTTTGTTTTAGACTTGCTAATGTGGGGAAATGTTAAACTTTTTAGCTTTGTTCACATTTCAATGTGGTGATAAATATCTGAGTCTGAGGTGGAAAGTAACATGCAAAAGAGAGATAGGAAAATCGGGGTGACAACCACACAGTTGGGAGTTTACGAGTTTTACTTTTCTACTTTCCTTTCATTGAGGAGGACAAAGGAACTTGCCTTGATAGAAAAATTTGGTGGGAAGGACAATGAACTTGAACCTCCCTACAACTTTCCCAATTTGCTGCAGAGGAAAAGGGTGCCAGGAGGAGGACACGGAGAGGGAGTTAATGGAGAAGGTGAGCAGATGGAGGGCTTAGGGAGGAAAAGAAGAAAAGGGAATAAAGGAGAGAGAGCAGGAGCCCAAGGGAGCTTGTGGTTTCATCTAAAACACACCAAATTAAGCTTTGAAAATAAGACCATAAAGAAAGCACTTTTAAAAGCCACAAATTTTTGGGCTGGGGATTTAGCTCAGTGGTTCCAGTGCCTGCCTCGCAAGGGCAAGGTCCTGAGTTCGATCCTGGTAACCACATAACAATGTTGGGTGTGGTGACTCACGCCCACCAGCGATCAATACCACATACCACAGTGCCCAGCGTGGTGGTTCACGCCTGTAATCCCAGCACTAGGGAGGCAGAGACAGGAGGATTGCTGAGTTCCACGCTTGCCTGGGCTACATAGAGAGCTCAGGGCCAGCCTGAACTACAAACTGAGACCCTGTCTCAAAAAAAAAAAAAAAAAAAAAGCCACAAATTTTTCAGTACAGGGCAAGTAAGGAGAGGAAAAAGAAGCTAACAAGATGTGTAAAAGACAGAGAGAGGAGAGAAAAGAAAGGCCAGACCTCTCCTAAGCATTCTGCCCAGGGTGCAGCAAGTATTTCTTCATAAAATGCTAAGTTTCGGCTGAAGCCAAATTCCTTACACTGGAAACAATGCCAGGAACCACTTAGGAGAAACAAAATCTTTTCTTTTTCCTAAAGTGAAGAAAATCTTGTGTTTTTCTATAATATCTTTTTCATCTTGAATAACCTGGATATTCTTCCATTTATTTACTGGGAAGGACTATAGCAACAGCAATAGTTGAGGAATGTCTTCAGAGACAATCTGACACCTAGTTTAGTGAAGTTTGGCAGAAGATATTAATCCACTAATCCTGTCACTTGCCCATTCAGTTACACATTGTTCCTGGTAAACACACACACACACACACACACACACACACACACACCCCACACACATTTGCTTTTCCGTCAAGTTGTATGGGATGTCTCTGTGAAATGAGGGAGACTGAAAAATGATGCAAAACGGAGATCTCTCCAAATACAGGGAAAAGAGGTAAAAAATGCTGCTGTGACTATTGATCTGTTTGGAGAAAAAAAATCAAGACTCCTATTTATTTCATCTATGAAAAGAAATCTCAAAAGGGCCTAAATGCACTAAAAGAGTGGGAAAAACTTCCTTATGATAAGAAACCTAGAAATCATTTTGAAAAGTAAGATAGGTATGTTTGGTGAGATAAACATTTCAAAATCTTATGTTTAAAAAAAGGTAATCACTTGTTGGTACCAGTGATGTATTATGGAGGTGTGCTTACTGGATTCAGGCAAAAGCAATCATTCAAAATGACAATGAGGGCTGTGATGTTCTGACTGTTTAAGAGTAAAATATTATTGGAGACCATATATCTGCCCTCTGCTTCTTTGGGCTGTCCTTGTCCTGAGCCCGTGGCAAGGTGCTTCTACCCTGTCAGCTTTGTGGTGGGCTGTTCTCACAGGCATGAGGTTCCCTAGAGAGGCCACAGAATCAGGTATCTCTCTTCCATGTGTTAACTATCTCAAAGGTGCTTAGAACAGGACAAAAATGTGTTTATGTGTGAATTATGTGCATAAGAAAAAGGAAAGAGTAAGAGGTAATTACATAGTTGTAATGAAAAGAAAGTTGTGATGATATTATACCATTATATTTTTTACTCTGGATATATTTATTGGTTTATAAAGTATATAAGCATTTTAAGAAAACATTCTTTATAAGAAGAAATAAGGGGACAAGTAAAAATGAAGATCAACCATAATTATATCTGATTCCTCTTCCTCTGCCACTTTAGTAATGAGGAAACTAATATAGTAATACAACCTTGTTTGAAGATTCCTTCAAGTTTTCAATTTTTAAATAAAATGACAGCAGCTGCTGAAAGCATTACTACTTTTGTTATGCTACATAATAGTGATACAAAATGTGAATAGTACAAAGTTCATTATACATAATATAAGGTTTTAATATATTACATTTGTTCTACATAACAGACTATAAATATATGTGCCATAGCATGTTTTATAGTCATTGTTCCCAGCATCTCACACTATGGTACCAATGGAAAAATAATTTTCTTTTTTGAAAATAGAAGAGAACCAGGGTAAAAACCAGTAGAAATAGCTTTACATGTTAAAAGTCTAAAAAATACAACAGATATTGTTATTACATTAGCTATTAAGTAATTTTTAAACCTGGTTAATATGTAGAGAGTAAACAGACCAATTCGTGCTTTCTGGGGTGCAGAGGCCAAATAACTGCAACACTGACCAGGCTGGGAGTGACAGTGGGTTGGCCGTGAGAGAGGAACAAGAGGCACAATCCTTCCTGAAGCCATGCCACCGCAGCGCGGCCCTGCGCTCCTGCTTTCAGTCTAGACACATGGTGCCAGGGCAGACACGTGGGTATTCATCCAGAAGAAAGCAGGAGCTGATGTGGACAGGCAGAACTCTGCAATGCGACAGGGAGCCTCGGGCTGAACGTCCTTTCTTTGTGGTGTTCAGGATAAAGGAGCAGCCCGGAGACAAGGAGCCAGAGCCTCATCATTTCCTTCCTGGGGCTCAGCCAGGAGACGCGTAAGGGTCCGGAAGGAACTCTCATTAGGAGTCGGAAACAGCCCGAAGAACTCGACTTTAGCCCAATGCAAAGAGCACGCAACCTTCTAAAACCAGAAACGGCGTCTGCGGTCTTCACATTTCCTCACAGGCCCCATGCCCATCTCTCTGAAACCGGAGCACAGAGCATCACCCGCAGGCTCCTGTGCCCACTCCATGTGAGCTCGCGCCTCCCCTTCTATCAGTCCAGATCCCGCACTTGAGGCTTGGCTCACACCCATACCCTCACCAGAGCCTCTTAGGTGGACTCAGCCCTATAATCTTTCCCGTCTGCAACACCTAAAGCACTTACATTGCCCAGTTCACCTTCTTGCCTTACAGAGGTGTCTGCTCCCCTGGTGCAGCTACTTCACTGGGAAAGAAGCCATTTCTTGAATGTTTTCTGTTCTAACCCATTGGGGGACACACAAGAGGGCACCTTAAACAGGCTTTCTGAACAAATGAAAAAAGAGCAAGGTCAACACTGGGAGAAGACACAAACACATTCTTGGGTCACAAGCATCTTCTCAGGAAATGCCTGGAGGACTGGCTCCCTGCAGTCTGAGGTCCTTTTTTTGAAATGAAAATCAAATGTGGCTACTTCCTGGTGGTGGAAAGAACAACACTTGAAAATCTGAGCAGCACCTCTCTGTGATTTCCAGGAGTGGGGTGTGTGGGTGCCTCCTTTTAAACAGGAGGAGAGCTCAGCGCGGTCCCAGAGTCAGGCTGCTGTGCAGCCTCCACCAGCTTTAAAAGTTCTGCCTCCTCACTGGAGTACACAGTGGTGTCTGTGTCATCCGAGTGATACCCAGACTGGTAGCCGCTGGTCTGGTTGGAGCCTTCAGATGCCACAGACTCCCTGCTCTTGCTGGGCATCATTCCACTGTGGGAGAAACAGCAACCCAGTGAGTCGGAGGAGAGAAGACAGTTGTTTGGCTTTTCATCCCAAACCCACTCCCAGCTCCAAGCGAGCTGTAATCTCCCTGGAGACACGGCCCCCTTGTCTCTCCCCGCTGCTAATCAGCATATCAGGTTTACACAGACAATGTCTATTTTCAGGTACCAGCACAAATTAATGGTTGCAGATAAGTCCTCTTATTCAGGTCCAAGTCTTTAAAGCCTGGGATGAGATGAAAGGCAGCTCTGCTGACCGAGGCAAAGGCTCGACCCATGGAACATTTTGATGGCCTTGCAGAGTGACAAGTCTGTGTACTGCGCCGGGAGCCAACACGCTCTTTCTTGACATTCAAGGCAACTGGGGCATTCTGAGCTCGCTGTGCCAGCCCCGGTGTCAGTGAGAGGGCTCCAAGCAGTGTGGGGTGTGAATAGAGTTCTTGAGCAACTTTAAACTCCAACAGCTTGAACCGTGTGCGCAATCAAGCCAGACATGTCAAAAACTGCTTTTTATTCATCAAAACCACATTCCTTGGATGGATCGAGGGCCCGATCACTCAGCAGCAACAGGGGACTGTTTTCAATGGCATAGTAATCACGTCAAAATTAGGAATGCAGACGGTATCAGTCTAAAGTTTAAGGATTTACTCTTTCTCAGGCCATTCTAAAGTATCTTTTCTCCTCTGTAGGTGTTTTAGCAAATTATTCATGTTAAAATAGCAAAAAAGGGATTTTACTAACTCTGTGTTCACATATGGTTTAAAAATTATTTCACAGAACTAGAAGTACAATTTTTTTCTTCCAATCTAATCCCTGTAAAATTTGTTCAAGTGTCTTAAGCAATGTCATGGTCCCTCGAACATAAGTAGTTGCTGAATAAATGTGTTTTGAATCAATGAACGCAACACTTTAGTAGCTCTCACAATTTCCTATGGGGTCTAAAACAAAGCAATAAAATAATACAATGATACTTGCATTGCTGTTGTTATTCCAACACATGCATCATCATTGGTATTTCCATTCTATATAACAGCTTGTTACATGAAAATCGAAAGTGTTTTCTATTCTTACTTAGAAGAAATACTTCAGCACATAAAGAGCCACTTCTTCCTGTTATCCTCATAAATACAGATTTTTATAAATTTTCTTATGTTGAAAGCAGGTATAGCTATTGAAAACTACAACAAATTCCTACCAAGCCACAGGAGGGAGAGCATACTCAAAAACAAATTTAATACTTTTCCCGAGATTAAGTACTTAAAAACTCAGGGAATGACATTTCGATATCTTGACTAAATAGATATTTATCTATTTATCTGCCACACTTTTTAAGCACAGACGCACCAATTTAATTACCAGTTGGAGAATTCTTCAGAGTCCATAAAGATTTTAATCTTATCAACAGCCTTAGGGAATCACATCCAATGACTCTTTTGTGATTTGGCCAGGCCCAGATAAAGTACTCACCACAGAAAGTATGCCCCCCCCTATCGCTTCTCAGCCTTTTGGCTAAGATCAAGTGTAGAAAGTATGCCCCAAAACTCCCAAGTATTCTCACATTTGATCATTGAAATTGACCAAATCCTTTCATTTATGTCGGAATCTTTTAGACTTGTCACTTAATTTCACTGTTTTTTTGTTTCAGTTCTTCATTAGATCGCTAGCTTCCCCAAGTATCAGTGACTCTAAAAGGGAAAACTGCACCTATAATAAAAGCCCCAAGTTGCTACTAAAAATGTTTATTGAAATTTGCTTTTATAATTTATGCAAGTCTTACCTAAAAGATGGAGCTAATTTGGTTCTGTCTTCCAAAGTTTTCAGCTCTTCTGATGCAAGAACCATACCACTGTCCGTCTGGTTGTCCTTTTTAAGAGACAAGGGGATGGTACAGTTACTGACCAGTTACTTAATTAAACTGATTTCTTAACCAATCTATCAAACAATACACTCCAATGTCCTGCTGAGGAAGGTAAAGGGATCATAGTTGGAAATTCTGCATGATATAAAAGGAAGTGTCTACTTCCTAGAAGTAAACCTAAGCCAAGGAGAAAAGGAAATGTACAAAAAAGCTGAGGATGCCTGTCTCCATCCCTCTCTGTACAAAGAGTTCATTTGCTTCACAGTAGTGAAATAGAGTGCCAAAGCTAGACTAGCCTGAACCTTGGGTGAGGGCTGTTTTAAACGGTAAAACCAAAGCTCCAGTTCCATAATGACCCCAAGGCACATACCCTCAAGGACAGCCTTATAATAAGGCCCTGGGACTCTAATTCTTAGGCTAATATTTATCTAGCTAGTATTTCATTCTTGCTATTATTTCTAAGACTATTTTTAAAAGATGTACTTACATCTGGGATTACTTTTACTTCTGGTTCTTCCAATGGGATATCTTCAAATGTTTTTACACTCACTGGCCGGCTCTTTCGCTTACTGTTCTGCAGATACTGACTGCAAAAGAACAAATATTTATATTTGAGTGGTGGTATATTTGGCTGCAGATACCACAAGTGATACCTAAGTTCATTATCTTTCAACCACAAGTTTAATAGCAACCTTCAAAACATCCTCTGGAAAAAGAAAAACAAAACAAAAAAGTCTCTCTTTGCTAGCGCACACTGAAGGCTTAATTTCCTGTAAAAGTCCATTTAAAAGTATAATATAATTGAAGAGTGTAGAGGAGGCCCCGTCCTTTGAATCATGCTTCTGAAGTCCAGGGCTGGACTGAAGACAACAGCAGCAGACTGGGTGATCAGCTGCTTTCTCCTGGGCCTCTTGACTGTACGGAAGTTTTCCACTGAGTTCTGGGCGTCTCACCAGTAGTCTCGTAGCTTGCTGGCCAACTCCTAGAAGGTGTTCTGGGTAGTGCTCACACATCAGCCTGAGTGGAGGGAACACTCGTAGGTCTCCCTGAAGGAGCCCAAACCAGCAGTGATCTGACAACTTGCCCCTCCATGTAATACAGGTCTAACGTGCAAAAGAAATAGCAGAGTCTCACAGTTGAGTCCTTTCTTTTTAGTTCCCAGTTGTTTGTCTCAGGAAAAGACAGTCACTTGAGATATTTTAGACATTGCAGAGTCTACCATTGACTACATAACTTGAGGAAGCCACTAATAACTCTATTCCTAATGTACTGGCAATAGATATTTTTCTCTAGTGCACAGGGTGCTGGGGAGATGAACAACATGGCAAAGGTGGAGCTTGGTGTTTCTAGGAAAAGTAATGCTCTGTCGACCAAATCTTGTTTTTGCCTTTTGAAGTCCAGGGTATACTGAGTGAAACTCATCAGACAATCACTCAGCACTGCTCTGGAGGACGTTCATTCCCTGACATGTGGCTCTGGGTAAGCCTAGACCATCTTAGCAAAGCAATTTCTCACCCAAGGGTAGAAAGGGGGTCCTTTCTACAAGAAGGACCTGCAGGGACAACACTCTTCACTCGGATCCCAGCCTACTCATTATCACAAGCAGCCGTCTGAAGCATGTGCATAGATTCAGGGCAAGGAGAAGAAGAAAGCTGGGTGTCCCTCCCCTTCTCATGGAGGCTTGTTCCTTCCCTCACGGAGGAGGAAAGGAATCTCACCAGTGACCTCCTCACTTAGTAAACTCCATAAAAAATAGGACATGATATGCTAGGAGCAACCAAAGCCCATTTTTCTCCTAATTCCAGACTCTAAAAGTAGTGGTGCTCAAAAATTACTCTTACTAGAGTCAATCATTTATTCCTTTGCCTATTCAGGAGCCTTTATTGAGAGTTTATCATGTGTCAAATACTGTGCTGAATCTCTTTGAGGATCATTTCAAAACATCTTCACAAGGGTATCTCCTTTCCAGTAGGGGGTATTACCATGCCAAATTTTCCCATGAAGAAGCTGAGGCACAGAAACTTATCCAAAGTCACACAACTAGAATGCTTGGATAATTGTTTTGAAAGCACTGAGTACCCACTGAAGGATATTACCATGAAATTGAAAGAGGCAGACAGGATCTTTAAAATGGTTGACTCTGGCTTGAGACAAACAAGACCAAAGTCAGTCAGACCAATGGGGAGACATTACACTTATCTAGAAGAAAGAAAGCCAGCATGGTTGGAAAGGGAATGTCCATGGGGTTTGCAGAAGTGGATAGATTTCAAAGATATCTGGACACAGAACCAGCCATAGTGGCTTGGTCACTAATGTACTGCCTTAGGGCAGCTCCTTGAATTCTGCACCCAATAATTTAAAAAGTGGCGTGGTTCTTTACAGCTGATGAAGTCTTTTCACATACTGCCTCATCTGCTCCTCACCACCATACTATGAAACTCAATTTCTTACTGTATTCCATATGGAAGGGAGGAAGCTAGGACTCAAGAGAGAAAATGGCTACGGAATTATAGAGCTGGATCTCAGACTTAGCTTTGCAAACTCCAGAAGCACAGGAAGGCTTCCTCTCTTCTTTTACCCAAACTGAGTCCCTTGGAAGAGCATCAAGAAGGAGAAGGAAGAAGAGGGGAACAGCCACTGTAGTTCAAGGACTTGAAAAGCACCTAGCTGTCCACAGCACTGTTCTTGTTCCCTTGCGTCCACTGACCTTGTGTAAACTGGGAAGGGGGGGGTGAAAGAGACCAACACAGGGAAACCTAGCCAGCATGCTGTCCCTGGCTTCAATCTGTAGGGGACACTTCGTTACTGCTAGCAATTAATCAAAAGAAGAAAATTCTGTGTGCCAAAGCCTTTCTCTGCAAGAAAACTGCAAAGAAATCTTCGATAAGCTGCTTGGAATAGGAGGTGAGACAACCAGAGGAAATAATAAAGCTATCACAGATGGTCCCCACACTGCCCTCAAAGAGAGACGGGGCCAAGGAATATGTGTTTTCTCGCAGGAAGAGTGCAAATCTGGGGCCGGCATCAACCCATGGGGAAAATCAGAGACATCAAAAGATAAGTCTAGGCCCGAACAGTCCTTCCCCTGCACATTTTGTAGCTTCTTCTCTAAATAAATGCAGAACAAATATTTGTAAAATAGTTTAAAGGGGCAGCAAGTCATGAGGCTGGCTCCCACACTGATGTCTCTGTCCAGCTCTATTTATAATGCAATGGAGCTGAAAATTACAAGGAAGACGCAAGAAAGAAAGATTTGGCTTTTCTACTTGGCCGCGGACCTGACAGAGGCCAGAACACGTCACCTGAGAGGAACCCCCAGCACACTGCACCCTCCACACAGGGGCAGAACCACAGTACAGCCCTACAGAGAAGTGCGCAGGGTGCAGGGGCCTCTTCTGCTTCTTTTTTAATGCAGCTGCTAACAAGGTGATCATGAGTTTATTTTTATAGAAAGGGAAAAAATGGAGAGGGAGGTAGGCAGGGATACAGACAAAAGATTCCAATTCCTACTTTATTTTTCAACTGATGGCTGGGTAAAGGAAACCTAGACTCTCTCGAAGGACCAATCCAACACTCACACATAGAAAATAATAGGAGCAGGCCTGCCCTGGGAGGTACGTGTCCACGCTTCTCGGATAAATGTTACCAGGCCCACTGAGATCCAGATCACATTTGGCACCTCCACGACACCAAGGTGACTTCAGCTCCCGCTTGGCACCATATGCAAAGCCCTGAGTAAGCCAGGGGGCTGCCGGCGTGGATCATGGCTCTGCTTGGTCACAGAAACATGAGGAGCAGAGCTCATGAGCGAACGGTTCTCCGATTAGGGACCCGGCGATGAGAGTGCTGCAGGAATGGCGATCACGCTAGGCGGCCAGGGGGAATTCACAAACACGAGAGCGGAGTGTGGCCTCGTTTCGGGACCCCTTTTCTCTCTGAGGACCCGCCGTGGTGCGGGAGGGAAGAGCCTGGAGTCGGGCATCGTCGCAGGGAGGTAACCGCGAGCAGCTCGCTCGGTGACCCTCTAGAAGATGCTCTCAGCTCGTGGTCACTCAGACGTGCACTAGATTACGTGAGTCTTCAACAAGCCTTTCCAGAAGCACCAGTGGCCTCGCCTCACTTCACAGATGAACCAAGAGAAGTCAGAGATGTGCCACTTGTCACACAGCTGCTGAAGGGAAGATGGGCAAGCCCTGCCCAGTTCCTCCTGACGAAGGCCTAGATCTTTAGCCACCACAGTGCCCCAAGCAGTCCCGCAGGGGTTCACGGCCAACATCTACACCGGAACAGATCCATCACCGTGTCTGCCTCCCCTAACTAGAATTCTCACAGGGAAAAACCTGAAAATATGTGGGAAAGTTCTTTCAAAAAACCCGAATACTCTTGACAAAGCTCGCTTGTTGGCATTTTGCTTTCCTTTCTTATCCGGCAGTATTCCGGGGGCGACTGCTCCTGTCACCCCAGCGTGCACGGATACACGGCACCCTGGCCCAGGGCCACATGCAGGAGAAAGCGCCTCACCCTCATGCGCAGCCTCACACCCTCAGGTAGGCCAGGCCAGGCCTGCGACGCTGGGGTGCGGGGGCAGGGAGAGGAGAAAAGACCCGAAGCAAAGCGAGGAAGCCCCACACATAGGAAAGACAGTGTCATAGCACAGAAAATCTGATCACTCTTCCCTTAGGCACAGGTGCTGGGGAGGAAAAAAGCAAGCTCCTTTGATGGGTCTGGACAGCGCTGCAGTGCGTGAGTTTCAAATAAACCCAGATGTCCCATTATGCAAATAAAATGCACAAGATCAGACTGGGGAGGGGCTTCTGAGACTCAGGGTCCAGTCTGACTCAGGAGGACACAACTCTGTGGCATGCTGGGTCCTCACCAGAAAGCCCTAGCTGTGTTTTCAGATGTGCATGGAACCCTTCCTGAATCTCTCCAAAGCCACTTAATTCACGTTAATGAAAGCGTACAGGGGCATAATTTAAATACAGATGTCTTGGAGAAAACGGGCCTGTCTTTCTGGAGATTAACTCACTGTGGCATCCCAGCTATCTGCAGCTGCAGGACTGAGAATTCTTAAAAGAAGAGTGTGGCCGCAACATGTGCAACAGATGGGGAGCGGGTCACTTCCCCAAGGAGCACCCCCCTGCCCACGTGCCCGGGCTCCAGTGAGGTGGAAGTGGGACGTGGCAGCCTGACAAAACGTCTTCCCCCGACCCTCCCCGAGATGCCCTGGAGCCCCCAAGTGGATGTCGGCCATATACAGTACCTGATTCCTGCTGTGTTGTCATAATGGAATTTGGGGTCGCACACTTCCTCTTCCTCCATACAGGAAACAGGTGAGGTAGGCAGAGAGAGTCCGGAATCCTCTTCCATGCTCAGAGTCTCTGATATTGGAAGAACAATGTAGTCTTTGCCATCCTGAAACAATAAACACAGAGTGCTATTGTTATGGCTTCTGTCGTCCAAAGGCTTTTTCGGGAAAACAAAGACCACAGGGGCTTTGGCTGTGGAGTGCTTTGCTTTCGAGCCTGAGCGCAGGTCTTCAGGACAGTATTAAAAACAGTTTGTCAAAAACAAAAGGGTACTTGAAAGGGACGTTCGAAGGCTAATTAGAGAATCTAAGATACAACAAGGTGGGAAAGGAGAACACAGAGAACTGCGCTTCCAGAGGAAACCATCAAACACACAGAGCTACGTGCAGCCGAGAAACCATTTCTCGCAAGGTCCCCTTCACAGAAGCCAGGCCCCACGAAGGGCCCAGCATCCACTGTTAGTCTCTGCATTTCAAGGCAATGGAAGAAATGGATGGCAGTCCTGAGAAAAGCAATAAATGATAACAAAGATGGGCCTTTTGAGAAAAGGTGGCATGATTTCATATTATTTTTTAAGAAAAAAAGGGTAATTTGATACATTTAAATGACTGAAAATTTGCTGAGAAAAAGATTTGATCCATGATTTCCTAGCTGCTGAAAAGAAAAAAAAAAAAGAAAAAATTGGAGCCTAGGGTATAAGAGATGGTGACTACGGTTAACTTGCTGACAGTAAAGGGTATAACTTCACGGGATGGGAAAATCAGAGAGGCCCCAGATTTTACCAAAGAGAGGAAAAACATCTATTTTGCATGGTTTGGATATATTTTTGCCTACAGAATTTATTTTAAAATCCCTAGAAATTTCTTCTACTATCCATTCTGAGAGTCAACCAGATTTTTTTTTTTAACTTTAGAAGAGCACTTGAGCAAAAAGATAAGTAGTGATGAGAAAGAGTGGTCTGTTCCCAGCCTACGAACTAAGAACTCATCTTTAGAAAAGCACTGCTTGCGTGGATATGGGAGACTTCAGCTCCTTCTTCAGTGGCCAAGAAGATAGCATGGTGGCCAAGGGAAGATTTAAGCAGTATGAGGCTTTAGACCCAGGGACTCTTTGTAGAAGCTTCTCAGATGGAGGTTTACAAACCTGCTGAGCATTAGCCTGTAGAAGATTTCCCAGGTGCTCCACCAACTCGGAAAACGTAGGTCTCTGATTGGGCTCCTCATGCCAGCAATCAAGCATGGTCTGGTACCTAGAGAAGGAAGAACTGATTTCATTAACTGCCTCTGTCCTCTTGGATCGGATGCTTAAAATATGCACTTGTGTGGTAAACATTTACAAAGAGCAACCATGAGCTCTGAAGCTGCATAAATATACACAGAGCTCTACACGAGGAAGTTGAAGCATGTGGACATTAGCATCTAATAAAACTAGATACACTAACACATTAATGACACATGGCCACCTAATAAAAACTCAATACTTGGTAGGGGTAAGCATTGGTAGGAAGACTTGGTAGGTCATTCACTTCAAGAAACAATGACCCTGTGCTTGAACTTACCAAGGAAGCTTCGAAGGAAAAGTAGAACACAAACTAGACCGTAAAGGAAGTGTAAGTAACAGAAAACTCTAAAGTCGAGAAGAATTGTTGAGCAAAAACAGAGAACAGAAGGGTATTTTTTTAAAGTCTTACATTTCTGGTGTGGTATAATCAGGGGCCCTCATTCTAGTTCCTTCTTTTAATCGCCTACAAAATTCTTCATCAATCTTTACCCCAGGATATGGAGAAGCACCTAAAATACAACCAAAAAGAGACATAATATGATTTGATTTGATTTTTTTTGTTTGAGACAGGGCCTCGCTTTATAGTTCAGGCTGGCTCTGAGCTCACTATGTAGCCTAGGCAAGCCTGGAACTCAGCAATCCTCCTGCCTCTGCCTCCCGAGTGCTGAGATTACAGGTGTGAGCCACCACGCCCAGCACTATGGTATGTGGTATTGATTGCTGGTGGGCCTGAGTCACCACGCCCGGGTGGTACCAGGATTGAACCAGTGACCTTGCACTTGCTAGGCAGGCGCTGGAACCATGGAGTTAAATCTCCAGCCGTGATTTGATTTGATTTGATTTGATTTGATTTGATTTGACAGAAAGCCCTGAACCTGATTCTTACATATCTTCATATCTATATATTTGTTTCTTCCTTCTAGATTTTGCAATCCCAAGTTTCCAAGAAATACTACTTTCTGAGGTGAAATACAGGAGAAGAAATAACATACTGGAGGTCAGCAACTTGTATCAGCCCTTGTAGACACAGGGCCAAAGAGCAGTGACTTACCCAAGGAGAATATTTCCCACAGCAAAACACCAAAAGACCAAACATCACTCTGAATTGTGTACACTCTGTCAAAAATTGTTTCCGGGGCCATCCATTTCAAAGGGAGGCGGGCCTAAAGAAGTGGAAGATAAAGAATAAAAACCCAAATTAGCAAATGGCTAAAGAAAAAAAAAGTTCTTTGTTCCAAAACACAGGTCCTGAGTTTGAATTCTGCAACATAACAGATCACAGATTCATCTTTGAAACTTACATCTCCTTTTCTAACATAATCTGGATCTTTATAGATGTCCCGGGCCAAGCCAAAGTCACAGATTTTGACCACGTTCTTCTCCGACAAGAGGATATTCCGTGCCGCCAGGTCCCTGTGGATACACTACAAACAGAACCATGTGTGTATTAGGTTTCAGCACAGCTGATCTCTTCTACATCTGCTGTGACCTCATCCTTCCAAAAAAATTCCACATCAGAGAACCAACTGATTAACAAGGACTGGGTGAGTATCTTTTATCAACACTTGAGGAAAAAAGCCTGCGACTTTCATTCAGACACACATCTGCTTATTCCATACAAAGCCTCAGCCTCCGGAGTTAAATAATTACATTATAGCATGATGGTGGAGCCATAAATAGACTTCTGTAGGACACAATTAAAAAATGTGTTTCTGGCCATATTCACACATCCCTTTTGCCTGATGCCATATGAGGTTAGAAATGTTTTACTTCAAGAAAGTCCCACAATGGGTTTATTTTGAATGAGGCATGGAAATCAGAAACAAGAGGTTCTCCCTGGTCTGCAGCTCTCAGTTGGTTTCCCCATTCTCGGCAGAACTGAAATTGGACTGGTCCCCACACAGTTCAAAGTAGAGCTTGTCCTGTTTCTAAAGTGTTAGTTTTACCATACAGGTCTATTACGGCAAGGTCAGCCTATCCCAAGTCAGATCAATTTTCTAGTGCCCTGAACATTAAAATGGAACTCAACTTGGCTTTAAATAATCTATCCTTTTCAATTTCTCAATTTCTCCTTTCTTTCTCTCCCCTAATTTCATCTAACTTCCCACTACTCGGCAGCTACAATATTTACCAGCATAATTCTCATCTAAAATCCCACAGGATAAATTTGTCAGTGAATAAGAATCTTGGAGAACATGAAAAATGAATGAAAGGCTTAGAGGAGAATCTAAAGTCAGGATGGACTGATTACAAAAGTGGAGCAGTGCTAATCTCACCCAGCTCGTATCCTGGGTACCACTCTACCCCTAATGAAGTCTTGCACGATGGAGCAAAATTGGGATTCCAAAATCACAGTGCCTTTTTCCTCACGACCAGAGACCTACCCTTTATAGACCAACAAGTCAGGCAGTATTTGAGAACTCCCCTGGCAGGTGCAAAAGAAGTGAAAAGGTTCCCATTCCCCACTCTCCATCTGTGATGCCCATCCCCTTCCTTCCTCATTGGTGATCTCTGGCCTTTAAAAAGCAATAATAATAAATCATAACCTCTCGGGAGAGTAAAAGGCTTCCCTTTTTGGGAGAAGCCAGTAAGACCTTATTTCTTTTCTTTGCTCTTGGGAGAGTATATCCACCAGACACATCTAAGATCCTGAGGCTCTGAGTGCAGTGAGCAGCTTTAAACTTCAAGACAAAAAATTGATTAGGAATTTCACTGTAACTTAGAAAAAAATCTCGTCTTTCTCTTCCTAGTAGGTGGTAGCAAATTCATTTTGTCAAAAGATAGCCCTTCTTGAACATTAATTTGATTTTTCCCTGTTGACTGTAGAGCCCTGCATCTGACCCCTCCCAGGACTGGTGATAACTTACACTGACCTCACTCCCCCTCCCAATACTGTTTGCAATCTTCAAAATATTTGTAACTTGTCACGTCCCCACCTCGGCCTTTGTTTGGCCTACTTTCTAATTTTAGTTCTTTTAACTGCTCTCATCTGAAGCCGTCCTTCCTGGTTTCTAATTATACTGTTAACAAATATTTTCGATGGAGGTTTATGAACATAGAATAAATCCAAAATAGACTCTTACACCAAATATCTGCAACACCTAGTTCTTCAGTTCTTGTAGGTTATTGTTCAAATGTCTCATTCTTGATAAAGTCTTCCCTGTCCACTTTGTTTAAAATTGAAGTACACACACACATAGAATGACATGCACACACAAAAATGACTCCTACACAAGCTATAATCCTTTCTTCTTCCCTCAATACATAATATACCCCTATCTAACCTGCTATGTATGTTGCTTCTTTATACTGTTTATTGACTGTTTCCTCCAGTACACTACAAACAACACAAAGGTGGAGAGTGTTTATTTATCATAACTGTGCCTAAAGGACTGCCTGGTGTTTAGCATATGCTCAGTAAGTATTCATTATTTCAATTAATTCCATGAACAGAAACAGCCTTCATGGGCAGAAACAGCCGTTTCAGTGGACGTCTTTAAAGAGTCTTTCAAGTAGTGAATGAACTTCCATCCCACACAAACACTAGTGACTGACTCTGGAATATTGTTTCCAAGCCTATGATCTGAGGAGCTTACTTTCTCCCTCTGGCCTGTCTTACCTTGCGTGATGCCAAGAATTCCATGCCCTTAGCCACTTGGAAGCTATAGCAGATGAGATGCTCCAAGGTTAGAAAGTCCTTGTACAACTCCTCAGAAGCTGGAAGAGGCAGGAGGACACAAATGAGTATTCCCGCCAGTCAACAGTCTCTAAGTCTGCTATAGAAATCTTTTAAAAAGAAAGTTTTAGAAAACAGAAGCAGAGGGAAAATGCCTCTATCTTCTGTCAGTGTGCTGGGCCCCAGTATTATCAGCCTTTGTCATTTCACTAAGGGAAAACACTGGCTTTTCCACTTCAGTCAAATTGAACCAATAAACCCAATGGGTATAGTAGAGGTAAAATTGGCATAAATACAGGAAGAGAGGGGACTTTTTCAAATCTTCTGTTTTAAGCTGTTGTATTTTTTTTCCACATACCCAGAGGGATAAACAATAGTTTCATATCAAGAAGTCTAAAAATAAGCAACATTCAGGGTCATCAAATCTTTTCTCTCCAGGCTTTGTCTTGGGACAAAGACCAAAGGTTAAACTCTACAACAGATAACTAAAAATACCAGAAATAGATTTACTTCTCAAGCTTTCATGTTAAAAAGTGCTGTAAATACATTAAATTTGGTCTGCTGTCAGGATGCTTGTTCCTCCAAGGATATGAATGAGAGGTAACAGGAACATGAGAGAAAGATAAATTTACATAAATTGCTAGTATTTACTTCAATGCAACTAGTATAAATAAATATGAAGACAGTAATGGGTATTTAGAAATGATCTCCTAACTATGGTCGGATAAGATAAGACTCATGGCTTCTTTCCTGCATACAACACCAGAGTAAACACAAACTTAGTTACAATAATACCTTTTTTTCTCAATGATTTGTGATTACTTAGGACTAAAGCGCTCTTCAGGTACAATTAGTGAGACCCTTGCATTTCCCAAATGAAGAAATGAAGGAGAAATTCCAGGCCAATGTTCTTTCTATTCCAACACATTACCTCAGCCCCTTGGATCTCCAGCGCACTGAGATACATTTTCTTTATGAGTGATAAGGACAGGGGCAGAGATGGCTGTGCTCAGTAGTGACCCCAGCCAGCGAGGCTCAGACGACCTCCCCGCGCTCCTTTAGCCATGCCCTGGCCTCATGCGGCCTACTTAGCTTCTAAGGGAACCCAGTTAGACTTAAGTAGTATCTATGGACTTGTGTCCCGGTAAACAGAAGTGAATTTCTTCCACTATTTTATGATTGGTTCTTCTAATCTCACACCTTAAGAGCAGCCAGAAGTCAGGTAGCACCACACTTCAGATCTTTTTCAAATATAAAGCTTTTCCAATGACCAAAGTCTTGGCAACGTCCTGTGACCTGGTCTACTCTTATCTGAGCACACATTGGGCATAGAGGAAGCAATGGCAGGTACCTTCCTCTTCTTCCACATCACTGAGGGATTTCTCTTCAACAAACCCAGAGCTGGCTGAGCTCTGGCTACTGGTGATACTGTCCAAGCGGCGTTTCAGATCCACAGAGATTTCCCCAACATAGTCTTTCCCTTGACGGTACCGTGCCCCTTTGGTCTATAAAGAAGCACATGAGCAAATTCCCTGAGTAAAACACACTAACTTATAGAAGCCATTGAAACTATTAAAAAGTAAACAAGAAAGACATAAGATTCAGGATTATGCAGTTTCTAGGGCAAGTATTATACACAGTAGCGTTTTTCCACAAAACCAAACTCCTAGGTTAGCTGAGATAAATACTTCATTTTAAGTTGCACTCAGACACATCACAAACCTTGGTGCACCTATTGTTTTCATTTTGTTGTGGTTGTGGTACTGGAGACTAAACCCAGGGAGTATGGAGCTATATACTCAACCTTTACTTCATCTTTATTTTAAGATAGGGTCTTGTTAAGTTGCCTAGGCTCGACTTGACCCAGTGGTCCTCCTCGCTCAGCTTCCCAAGTACCTAGGATAATAAGACATGCACCATCCTGCTGGCTCATGGGGCCTGGGTGGAGGAGTATACGTTAGACAGAGTGAGAGGCTGTTGGGAGAGAAAGCACAATCCAGAGCTGTTCTTTCACCTGGCCTTCCCTTTCCTTAATCATACCTTCTCCCCCCACTCTGGCACCATCTGCAATGGACTAGGAAATTAAACTCTCCAAATAAGAACAACAGAAGCATATTTCACAGAAGGTAAAAGAGGAAGTTACAACCACCCAGAGGTACTGTGAGAAGACTCCTCACAAGCTCCTCACAGAATTTCAACTCAAAATTTTCTTTCGAGAAAATGGGGCAGGAAACCACATACCTTGTAGGGCACAAATTCATTTCTCTTCCCCCGGAGATAAGTTGATAGGTTTCCAAACTTGCAGAATTCCACAATCACCATAAGAGGCCCTATAGGAAGATTGCATGCCAAGAAAGGAAAATTTGTTCTAAGTGCTTAACATACTGTCAAACCCAAAATTACCTGACAAGAAGGCTACATGCATATTCTTTCGTGAGAACAGAATTGTACAAATCAGCTGCTTCCAATTTCCCTATCTTATAGTTTTTCTTTTTCCAAAAGGCAATGTCACCATGACATTAACCTGAATTTGAGAAACTATCCATTCGCTTTTCAATGCAGTCACCAGAGATGACTCCACAGGGGGTGGGGTGGGAACTACTCTTCAAGTTCTTTGTTTGTGAGTCTTTGGGGAAGTTTATTTCTCTAATCTGAATACACAGTGATGTGACATCCCTTAATTCAGAGGAACATTTAGAGCAATTTAATTACAGTGCCCATTAAATTGCCACAGATACGCGTCTATCTAGGAATCTGCAAAATATTCCAAGTTAAGGAAACCAAGGGAGTAGGAATTACATTGTTTCAGATCCCAGCAGAACAGCAGGTGTCATACTCAGGCTACCAGAAGCACCCACAGTGACTCACCTCCAGGCTTGGTACAGGCACCTAGAAGGTTGACCACATTGAGATGGTGGCCGATATGAATGAGGATCTTGAGTTCAGACATGAGCGCTCGGTGTTCACTGTGTGTTGCTCCTTCTACAATTTCAGGATAGAGAGGAGGATCATAAAGGTGGCCCTCACCTTGGCATTACTGACATCCTTCTCTCTGTTACATACAACCGTGCAACTTAGCATCCTGGGGTAACACAGCTATAGCTTAATCTACACCCAGGTGCATTTTCTGGAAAAGCAGGTTTAAATTTTACTTTCTTTTTTTAAATTGAATTCTTTATTGGTGCATTTTAAATACAGCTCACAATCACACTCAACACTGGGAAATTTGTACCAGTATATGACATGAGTTAATTCTCATTTTTATCCATATCTCTCCCCTCCCTACAACCCCCACCTCATATACATATGCTTTTCTTTTTAAATCATATTCTTTCAAATTGTACTTTCTAATTCAAAATCCAATCTTTAATTGAACCTAAGACTGTCTGATATTTAGAGGAACCTACTGCAAAGTGTTCTGCAAAGTTGAGAACATCAATTGCAATGGAATCGTGCCCTGATTCTCTTCTTGTACAAAACTGTTTTTATATGTCAGGTTTACTATGTACTTTTTGACCCAAACCTCTGAGTGCTTCCTCTGAAGGAAGCAATGCCATGTTTTCCATATCCTCATGTGTAAACTGATGTTTCTACTGATCTCTCCCAACAAAGCAACTTCACAAATGCCAACTGGTAGAACCAGGTGGAGCATGCCACCGGCTGGGCTAAGACTGTGTCTCTGATGCTGTGTGGCTGTTGGATTTTTCTCTAGTTCAAGGCACACTGCACACTTCAGGGCCTGATAGGCTACCTCAAAACTGAGTACCTTCTAGGCCCTGGGAAAGAAAAGGCAAAAAGAGAGAGAATTCCTTGAAATACACAAGACCCACTGGCAATGGGTCAGCGGCACTGTCTTCACCAATGAAAATAGCATAATTGGAACCAAAAGCTACATGGGCATCATCTCCCCAAATCAAAATGCCTAGACCAGAATTCGTTATCCTCAGTATGAATAAAATAATTATTTATGGAGCTTCTAATTTTTAAAGAATAACCCATAGTCTTTTGTTCTTCCCACAACCATTTATATTTAGCAAATTAAATTTTATAGACAAAATTATTCTACATATTCTAATTTTATAGAACTCTTTTTGCAACCTACTTACATTAAATTCCAGCCTATGTTTCTAGAGTTTTAATTAATACCGCAATATATTAAGAAGCAATTTTAATACAGCTAGATTCTTTCCCCCTATAACCAACCAAGACTACTAAATAAATTGGGCATACTGAGCTCCACCTAGAGCTCCCATCTAAGGTAGGTGAAATGATTCCCCAGCTCTGCTTGGTAGGCCATGCACGAGGTCACTCACACTGGCATGAGGCTATAAAGGACAGGCTTTTTCCAACTCGCACGAAGGCATCAGAGAGGCTGGCTGCATGCTTGGCTAGCTGACCTGCCTAAGCCCAGAGCTACGGATTGAGCAGTCCTTCACACTAAATGACTGGGTGGAAAAGAGAGAAAGAGGGAGAAGAAAAGAGAGAGGAGGAGGAGGAATCACAAAATAACTTTGTTTTTACCTTTCAACATTTTGACAGCCACTGTCTTGCAAGTTGCTGTCTTGTCAATTCCAAAAGCATCTGCTTCAATCACTTGGCCAAAGGCACCACGGCCAAGAGGTTTGCCTGGAATCAACAAGAGTGGAACAGTGAAGTGGACTTGGGCCATCACTTCACCCAAGTGCCAGGCAGCGAGACAGGGTGAGCACACATCCCAGTAGAATGTGTATGATCCAGATTACTCCTTTGTCCTGCCTTAACTATTCCATAGATCCCACTGTACTCTCCAAATGTCTGATTTTGGATGATTATTCAGGGAACCTACTTCTAAGAGGTTAAATGGATGATGACCCAAACTTGAGAGATAGAATTAATATTTCTGAACCAAAACATAACCTCTGAATAGGCTAAATCTGTCATACCCTAAGAGGGGGGGATACGACATGGGAGACCCAACATTAAATTAACATCAACTGAAAATGCACCTAGTTTCAGCCGGTCTCTGGGGAATTCCCATTTGCTGGCATCATAAGGCAAACGCTCGCAGCGCTCATCCAGGGGGAGTTCATCGGGATCCATGACAATGGACAGGTAGCCTGTCTTCAGTTCCCCTTCACTGGCCTGGAAAGCATCAATCCTCACAGTCACATAAGCTCTGTTGTTTTGTGTACTTATTATTGTTATTTAATAGGAGCCTCATTCTGACATCTCATTTTCCAATATAACTCATAGAGCTTGAGAGCAGTTCTATTATATTCGTGCCTGCAGTGTCCCCTTGCCCTGAAATGAGTGCAGAATTAAGCTTTAAAGTCTTAATTACGTTAGACAGTCCAAACCTCTTTCCCCTCTAGTGATTTCTATCAATTAATGCCCCATGGTCCAGCCAAGGAAAATGAGCTAGAATGCTACTGTATTGAAATAAAAATGTGCCCACTGAGCCAATAACAATGGAAAGAAACAACTCAAAGAGCCCTAGTCAGCTTTCATCAATCATGAAAACCAACATACATGGGACTGAAGGGAAATTATCTTGTTACCCGCTTAACGGTCCGTAGAATGATGACGAGCAGTAGCCAGAAGAACATGGCAATCACTGCTGTGCCTACTAGAATGATGACTTCCAAGTTGGTCTTTGCCTGGGCACCTGGAAGATACAAATGAATGAGCATCAATGTCGGAAACTCACAGCCTCTGCTGTTAGATGAGAAAGTGCAGCACTGAAAGGCAGGATCTCAGACTTACCCACTGTGAAGCACTCAGCAGAACAGTACCCATGACTCCTGAGTTGGAAGGCATGTGTAGCCATTCTTAATGAAAATTTAAAGTTTGCAAAATATTGTTCATAAAAATTTCTAGCAATAGCATTCTAAAGTAATTAAGAAGTATAAACGTCTTAAAAGATACACATGAGTGGAGAAAGAGTGCCTTTGATGGAAAGAAAAGATGATGTTCTGCAGAGAAAAACATGGTTTTTATGCTGACAGTCAATGTTTTGATCTTTGTGAAATTTGAAAAGGGTCATTTAAGAAAGCATGTGGGAAAATAAAGTCCTTCGACCAAAGAGTGATGAGTGACCACGTGCTTATTAGGCCCCATTACTGTAATTGTTATCTCATTTAATCTCAGTAGGTTTCAGTTTTCAGATCAAGAATTACAGGATCAGAGCAGATGTGCTACTTAACTGGGGCACACAGGTAGCTGGTGGGCTAGGCCAGAGTGAGGTAAGTTCAGTGCTACTTCACTGACCATTATACTCCCCTACCCTGTGTGGGAGGATGCCAAGTAAGGAAAAGAGAGAGAACTGAGCTGAGCACATCGTGGTTAGCCTAGTCACAGAGTTTCAAAACCCCTCATGAAGGCAAAGAGCAAAGGAAAAGCTCAAGGTGGGCGCAGAAAGCTGGTGATGCTCAGGGCTCCGGAGGACAGGTCCACGTGGGAGAGAGGAAGTGCCCGGGAGGGCTGCAACCAAAAGGGGTGAGCACAAAGGTGATAAGGACACGATTATCGCTTGGGCCACAGCTGTGACCGTGGTTCACTGTGGCCTCAAGAAGGCAGGAGACAAGGAATTAATTAATAAGTTGGCAAGATAAGTGATGAGAGTTGAGAGACATGTCCCAAGTGTGTCTGGAGGTAGATTTTATTTTTCCTGTGATGCTAGGGAAGCCATTATTTATACATAGACACTGAGATGTCTACTTATACAGAGAAAGCAGACAAGTCAAAGAGTCAGTTGCCTATGTAAGTTTGAGTATTAGATTTCCCATATGACATTTGGAAACCTGCCAGGAGTGTTGAATATCTGCCTCTCCCTGTCTCAGTCCTTCCTGTAGGTACCACGTACCTATAATCTCTGTTCCCACGGCCCCTGTTAGACATTCATAACCAGCTGCAGACAGCCGACAGTGGAGGCAGAGCACCAAGAGAATCTGAAAATCCTCCCTTGGCTTTGCCTTAAAATATGATTCCTTCTGGAGTGACAAAATCACTGCATCCTTTGAAATCTTTATTTGCAAGTGCAATTTATGAAAAAGTAATAAGCCTAGAGATTTGGAAACATGTCATTGTGTCTAGATGTGCTACCTAGCAACACAGACTTGACAGATTAAAGGGACCAGCATCTAGACTTTGAGACAAGTTAGGAGGAGCTCGTAGGAACCTGTCAATCCCCCTCTGTCACCATTAACATTTCCCCCCTTGCCCACCTTCACCCACATGACGTAGTTCTACTGCTCCTCTGATAGTTTACCAAAAAAAAAGATGCAGGAATAAAATTTTTGGGGTGAGATATTTTGTCATGAATTATTTTTTCCACCTGAGAAAGTGCCAGATTTCACCCACTCTCTCACTCACACACACACACACACACACACACACACACACACGGTTCCTTTCATAGGTAGATAAGAACCCCATATTTTCCATTTGAGAAAAATAATGGTTTATTGTTTATGAATGAACCTTAATTATCTTTATTCCAACAAAAACCCCTTATTGTTTGTGATTAACTGAATAGCACCAAACAAATAGAGAAGTATGGGGTTTCTACAAACAAATTGGTCCATTGAAACAAAGACAGAATCAGAGGCAGGAGGATATTCACCCTGCCTAGCTAGGAAATTTTCCTCAAAAAGAATACAAGGACAGGAAATGTGATAAAAGTAAAACTAAAACATTAATATGTTTACTGGTTAGAAGAATATGTACTTATCGAAAAAAATTATACAGGTAACAGGTTAGGCATCCTACTCCAAAATGCACAAAAATTCAAAATTTTGAGTGCTGACATGACAACACGTGAGAAATTCACCTGACTCATTTGATGAGCCACAATAAAAAAACAAGTACAGATACTGTATGGCAAAAAATAATCTTCAGGCTCTTTGTGTCAGGTTTAACATGTAACATGAATGAATTTTGTGCTTCGATTTGGATCCCATTCCTGAGATATCTGTTATATACATGAAAACATCCTCAGATCTAAAAAATTGCACGATCTCAAACACTTCTATTCCCAAGCTTTTTGGACAAGAAATATCCAGTCTGTACAGGGAGCATTAAAAATCACCCACTAGTCATTCCGCCTAAAGGGTATAGTACACAGAAGACTCCATACTCTTGCTTAGAGACCACCAGTGCTGCTACGGCTTCACACTGACCTTCTATGCTGAAAAACGTCTCCACTCTCACACACCCGAGAAGGTTGCATGCTTGGCAGGTGTAGCGGCCTTCGTCCTCCTTCCTCACTCTGCGGATGGTTAGGTTCCGGTTCCCATCTTTCAATACAATGCCTAAAAGAACAGGGAAATGATCATTCCTTCTGTTGGGGATGTGATCTGTAGAGCTTTTCAGGAAGGAATTTTTTTTAAAAGTAAGTGCTGCTCTTCAACTCAGGCCATTATCCAACTCTAAAGAGTAACACAGGACCAACTGTTGACTGATCTGCCGTGAGGCTTCCGTGACAATTTCACTCCCGAGTCTAGGAAATGAGCCAGACCACCTACATTAACTTTGCTGTCATAAAACATATTGAGAAATAATATGAATTTATGGAACATCTTTACAATCAAAGAGACAGACAAGTTCTATTCACCTGAGTCTTCCACAAGTGTCTCATTGTCTTTAAACCAGGTAATCTGTGGAGAGGGATTCGCGTATGCTGTGCAGGCAACTTCGATGGTTTCACCAATACTTGTTGTCTGATTCTCTAGGTTTCCTGTGATCACAGGCGCTATGCGTTCTGTACGTGTAAAATAAATCACAGAACTTGCAGTTACAGCTTTGGAGATGACTTTTTTTTTCTAATTACAGTACTGGGAATCAAATTCAGGACCTTTTTTCTTGCAAGGCAGGTGTGGTGCCACTGAGCTAAATCCCCAGCCCTGGAGATGACTTTGGTATCAATAAACTGTTAAACAGTTTAAACTTGGTAAACAACAACCTGCTGGTTTACTAAACTGAAAATACACAGAAACTAATAATAGCACTGCTGACCACTGAGTAAAGTCAGATAAAGAATAAGGACAGTTCGAATAGAGCCCTGCCAGTTAGTCTATAGAGCCCTGCCAGTTAGTCTAGCAGAAAATCACAAAATAAAGGCTCTAAACAGATCTGTTGGGGAAAGCTCTCTTCACATCGAAGTTCAAGCCAGTAAAATCCTAGAATTCTGCCATGTTTTCTCACAGAAACTGCCAAACTTTAAGGTAATACTGCACGAAAAAATCACTTTGTATTTATTTGATAATTTTTACAAAGTTCATTTATTCTATTTATGTTATTATCAGTCTTACCTGAGGAGCAGGACAAGTCTAGTGGCCTCATTTTTAATGAAATAATTTTAATTTAGAGGATGAAACAACTTGCCTAGGTCCCTATAGCTAAGAAAGGACTTGATATAATAGATGATGAGCCTGAAAATCCAGTGCTATTTGTAGCAAAGCATAAACAAGGTCCTGGGATGTAGCTCAGTGATCCAGTGCCTATCAGTTAAATGAGCTGCCCTGAGTTCAATTCCCAGTTTAAAAAAATAAACAAATAAAACAATAATACCCTAAGGAAAGCCAAAAATATAAAGAACACAAAATCTAATGATACTTGTTTAAATGTACAGCAAAATGTTAAATTTATCTATTTCCTGAATATCATCAAAGTGCTGCAGAAATACCAACTCCAACCCATTGAATACCAAAAGGAATCATGCTAAAAGAATCTACTTTAGTGCTTAGAAAAACAAGGTTATCTCAACAGAGTCCTATATTATGGTTTAAATAAATGTACTAGACTCTAGTCTATTTCTAAGAATAGATTTCAGGAAAACAACACAGGCATCCTTAGAGAAGCCAGCCAGCTAATTGTGAACAAACATTTCCCAGGCCAGCAAAGCCAGGGCTTCCTCTGCATCTCTTCCTGAATTCTTCTACTAGCTCAAGAGCAGCCCAGCCACCGATGGTAACACGTACTCATACGTACGGTGTGAGTGAAGGATCCTGGGGGATGGCTTCTGCCGCCTGAGTATCAGAACACGCCTCCTAAAGTACACCCACGCCTCACAGCAGATGCTGGTCCTCTAAAACTCTGCCATATGTAAGTTTGCTGAGACAGCTCGCCCTCCTTAGCAGTAAAAAACAGAGGACCCAGGCACTCTGGGTCCTGGAAAGGAATACTAAAAGAGGATACAATGAAAAAAATGGTACAGAAATTCTTCAAATTCACCTGATTTCTTCAAAGACAAAGCAGGAGTAAGGTTAGATCAGGTAGAGAGAGAAGTCAGGTAAGGAATTCACAGAGCTTTCTGATTCCCAGAATGACCATTGCGTCGGCCCTGAGGGGCTCTCAACCTCCGTGATGCCCCAGAGCCATGGGCAGTTTGTGCAGCAAGCCTAGCACGACTCCTCCGGGGCCTGGCCTCAGCCTGTCACCGCACTGCGTGCGGCGGGAGCCTCACTGAGCACTTGCTCTCCGCCCCTAGGTTCTCTGAGCAGAGCTGCAGCAGGAGGCGAAGCGGGGGCCAAGGCCGGGCCTCGCAGACACACAGCCTCCCGTGCTGCGACGGCCCCGCGGGCTCATCTCAGCTCTTGTTACCACTGTGACACGCTGGCATTCACCGGGCTCACAGGTGATATTCCACAACTGTGAGTCAAATAAGAAAGAAATGCCTAAAACTAAGGCAGAAAGTTCCCTGGGTCAAGCTAATCCTTTGCAGATACTAGTGAACGACACCATCAGAAAAATTAGAAAGAATCATGATATTTACTCTTTCTAACACATCATTTTACAAATAGTATCTGCTGTGTTCTGCTTTAAGCATTTTCAGTGAGTGTGTTCCAGTCTCACAAAGGACAGAAATCACACATGGTACCTGAAAGCGTTACATTCAAGGCCTCCAGCTGCCTAGGGACAGGGCATTGGAGTTGCCTCCCTACCTAAGACAGCGAGCTGCCTGACCATGCAATGTCTTTTCTTGGTTTTCCTGTCTTGAGCAGAGCAGACGTATTCTCCTTGATCTTGCAAGGACACATTCTGGAACTCAATGACCAAAATATCATTTGTGCTATTAGAGAACATGGTGGCGTTCAGTTTCCAAAAAGCATCCAAGTTCTTGCAAACAGGCGTAAACTGCTCTTCCATGTGGACCAGGGGAGGCTGTGGGCCAACCTTGTACCACGTGAGGTTCTCAAATGTGGCTCTGTCTGCGTGGCACCACAGAGAAACACTCTCCTGCTCAGTTGGCTGGGCGGCGGGCTGCAAAGTGATTTCAGGACCCTCTGAAAAAGAAAGCTCACAGTTAGAAAATGTGGTCAGTACATTACTATCTTCTTATTGTCTTCAGACTACAATAAAGTACGAAGAAAAGAACAGTTCTACTGGTCCCCAGTGATTTGATGAGTGTCAAACTGAATGATTCAGGTCCTAAAATGTACTATCTGGAAATATAAATTAATTCTCTACATATCTCTTAGATCTCTACTTTAAAATGAAAAAAAGAAAAATCCAGAGCAAGGCATTTACTCATAACAGAATTTTAAAAATCATTTTCTCATTAACTTTTTTTGTGATACTGGATCCTTATACTGAGCTACATCTGCAGTTCACTCTTTCACTCTTTTTTTTCTTTTCTTTTATTATTTTTTAAAATTTTTTGTGGTACTGGGACTTGAACTCAGATCCTTGTGTTTCCAAAGTAGGCCTGGTACCACTTGAGCCTTCTTTCTTTTTTCAAATAAAGTCTCAGAAGGTTGCCAGGCTGGATTTGAATTGGACCTGAATTCACAGTTCTCCTGCTTCAACCTCCCAGAGCACTGGGATAAAGGTGTACCCACCACCACTGGCTAAATACTCCCGGACTATAAAGCTACATCTATTACAACTAATCAGCTAAGGCTAAAATACTTTATCCAGTACAGTGAGCTGAAGATATTCCACACAGCTAGTGTGAACTCAGCAGGCTGACTGAGCACTGCTGGAGGGCGCTGTTCCTTTGTCATCAAAGCCCAGCCATTCAGCTGTCCCGCAGTAAGCCAACCGATATTACTGCACCACAACAAGCCACCCACTGTGCCAGACTCTGATCACCAAGACAGAGGACATACATCTGACACAGAGCTGGCGGCTTACAGCAGGAGTGAAATCATCCTCTCTCCAGTGAAAGCATATGAACTGACTCCACATAAGCATAGGGGGAGTTTTAATATATCATCAAAAGCATCAGTGATTGATCCAAGTCCTCTTCCCACGCTCCACGTCACTCACATGAATGACGAGGCTGAGAATCACACCGAAGCGTGGTGCCCGGTGTGTGAGGAACCCAGCCCGCCCTCCAGAGCACAGTACTCACTGGTTACGTGGAAGGAGATAACCCTCTCTCCTCTGCCAGCTTTGTTGACAGCTACACATTTGTATAAAGCTGACACATTTGCAGCTTGGATGACAAGAGTACTTACAGTCTGTGAAGAAAACAAATCCTGGGCTATAAATAGGACAAGCTGTGCCTGCACTCATTCAAGCTACAATTCAGCCACCCTGCCTGCTCCAGTCACTGGGCCACCGTGGCCACCTGCATATGTATGCAGCTCTAACGGGACTGGTATGAAGCCCTCACTCTGTACATAAAGGGCTGAACATAGATCACAAACATTTTCCCATCCCATGTTTATAAGACCCAAATTATAACAAATGAATAGATTATCTGATAGATTATCTCTTACCTGTTTCACTTTCCTCTGATGAGCTGTTACTAAGTTAACAGGACTGCTACAAGTCAAAGATGTTCTCAAAAAGACTTAATATACTAGTATTTTATCATGAAGTCTACTTGATTATTAATCTCCCATATGCCTCACATATTATCTATCAATGAGAGAAAAGCAGAGATTTTCAGATTAAAAGAATTTTATACTCGCCTTGTTTCTTCCTTCAATCAGAGCATACTGGTTCTTGTTGACTTCGATTTTATTCCCTCCTTGGAAATCCTCCACAGTTCTCCACTCTTTACAAATATATGGGTTTGCTATTGAGACGCCCTGGCTAGAAAAGAGAAGCAATAGATTATTTTATGATTTAATTTTTCTTTATTAAAATCAATAGTAATGAAAGGGACAGACTTCAGTGGTCATACATTCAGAAATTCTTTTGATGCAGCCTCCCAGTTTACAAGACTTGATGCCAATTAAAAATAGGCATCAGCAATGAAGGAAAAGGCCCTAGGTAGATTCATTCAGGCCACAGGAGGGAAGCAGCTATTCTGGGAATCTCCATTCATAAATTGGATCGAGAAGACAATTCAAGTTAATTTAGTTCAAAGGAAGATAAGGAAACTTAGAAGCCACTGGGCTTCTTGAAATCATTTCTACAGGGCTGTGGCCTTTCTGTAGGAAATGGCCAGCGGCTCCGGAAGAAGCCAGTCGTAGCTATCTCGAAAACAACAACAGGAAGTGGACTCTTGGGTGGTGGTGGGATGCTGGTGGTTGTTGTTCTCTAAGGATGTCTGGACTTGTGTCAGAACCGATAAGCCAGGGCTGAGACTCCGGGGCCTGGGCTGGGACTGCCGCTGCCTCCCTCCCCGCCGCACTTCCTCTGGGAGATGGACCTTCTGACAGAGAAGGGATGAGGCGGACATCTCCGGCTCAGTGGTGTGAGGACAAAATCAGAAGCCTGGGAGCCGGCGTGCAACAAAGAGCATCCACGCGGAGAAGAGCACCTGGGAGAGACACCTGGCGAGTCACGGATGGACTGTCCAGGCCAAGACGTCCGCGGAAACGCAGGACACTGCGGAAGGTGGAGGGAGATTCTGAGGAATCCTGGCGGGAAGCACAGCCTTCTCAGGGTCACCTGCTCAGTTTAAAATGGAAGCACGGAGGCTGGAGGGTTAGCTCAGTGGTTCCGGTGCCTGCCTCGTAAGCGCAAGGTCCTGAGTTCGATCCCCGGAAACCACATATAATGCTGGGCGTGGAGACTCACGCCCACCAGCAATCAACACCGCATACCACAGTGCCAGGCATGGTGGCTCATGCCTGTCATCCCAGCACTCGGGAGGCAGAGACAGGAGGATTGCTGAGTTCGTGGCGGCTTGCCTGGGCACCATAGTGAGCTCAGGGCCAGCCTGAACTACAAAGCGAGACCCTGTCTCAAAAAAAAAAAATATGGAAGCATGGTGCAGCTCGGCTACAAGAAATCCACAGCAGCAGGAAAAGCAGAGCGCACAGCCGTCCTCACCTGGGTGCGTAGGAACACTCTTCCTCCAGCTGCCAGTACCAGTGGATGTGGTGCAGGGGAGGGTTGGCGTAGACCGTGCACGTCAGCGTCTGTGTGGTGCCGTACTGGTAGGAATCCACGGGCGAGATCAAGGCCTTCTCACCAATCTGGGGTGGGACTGCACGCAGGAAGGGCCACTTGTCAATGCTCAATCAGATCGGAGGGATGAAAAGCAGAGGATCTCAACAACCACAGCTGTTTTGTTGTCTTGACACTACTGGGGATTGAACTCAGGCCCTCTATTTTAAGATATGCTCAATATGCTTAGTCATTAAGCTGCACAGGCTAGGGCTTGGACTTGAGATAATCCTGCCTCAGCCTCCCGGGGTACTGGAATTACACACATGTGCCACCACACCTGGCCAAGCTGACTTCGATTTTACTTCACTTTCTTTTCCAAAGAACCTCTAGACTTGGAAACAAGAGAGCTCAGCTGTATATGTAGTACTCATAATTACAAAAATAAAAAAATAAAAAACACAACTATTAAGCTGAGAGATTTCCCACAAGTCTCACAATCCTGTGTCTCTGCTCCTCTCATCCGCCCAGCAGAGCTCACTCTACCTGTCCTAACCTCACAGAAGCAGAGCCAGGCTCCGGAGGGAAATACTCAGGATAATACATTAGGTGCCCATCACTGCTCAGCGCTCCATTTCTTAACCCACAGGATCTTCCCGACATGCTCTTATCCTCCTGCTGTCCCCCATTGTATACACAAGAAAAATGATGAAAAGCTAAAAGCTTGGCCCAAGGTTTCCAAGCAAACCCAGGACAAAGCTAGGCAGGCTTACCTCAGAGTCCAAGGACTAAACACTACATTATGGAAGAAGATACCAACCTTCACAGAATGTTTCTCTCCTTCCCTTCCTCCCCCATTTCCTCCTCTTCTTCCTCTTCCTTCTGCATTTCCTCCTCCCCTTCTTCTTCCTACCCCATTTCCTCCTCCCCTTCCTCTTCCTCCCTCCTTCCCTTCCTCCATCTCTCCTTCTGTTCTTTCTTTTTTGGCTCAAACTCACTAGTACAAAACACCAGTTTGGTATCATCATGCACCTTATTGTACTTCACCACTATCAGCCTAGAGCCTCTGGTGGAGAGAGGGTGAGGATGGGAACAATGAGGGGATACTCTCCGCCTGGAACTGTTCTCTAAAGACTTAGATCTCCTTTATACTTTCAAATCCTGATCTCACTTGGGTCTTTATTTCGAACAGCAGGGTGAATGTTAGGGAGGATCAAGTTCTTCGTGACGTCACAAACTGATGAGCTGGAGTTATATGCTGTCTACTTTTCTGTCTTTGCTGCTCAATCGTTTTCTGCCTCCATCTCACGTATCAGCTTTCCCGTTATGTGCTCTCCCCCCAAAGCTCCCACGCCCACACAGCTTCCAAACAGCCTCTGTAGAACTGTTATCTTTAAACTATTCCCTGAAAGAAGAAGTGAAGCCAAATTCAGCAGACACACAGAGGAGTATTAGGGTACACAGAGGAGCAGTTTTATGTCATGAGAGAGCATCTTTCAGTTTTAACGTGCCAGGCCAGTAAGGAGAAAGGATTACAACAGAGAAGCATTTCTCCAACTGTGTGTGGAGCAGGTATTAATAGATTTACTTAGGCAGGAAAGGATGCTGTGGGCAAATGGGTCTTGTTAAACCTTGACTACTCTGTCTCTCGCCTCCGAGAGTAGTGATATCTGTTAGCCCAGTGAAAGTCCTGCAGTTAAGATACTTTCACATCACCCTAGAATGGTTTACTCACCATTCTGTTCTTCTCCCTCATTCTAATACTTACATGTATCTTTCAATAAAAAGCCTACTATCTCCCCTTGAGGGACTCTCAGTCAAACCTGGACCCCAAGCAAGTCAACTGTGCCCCGTGACAAGACCTTCTGAGTTGGGATCAGCCATGGAGCCCCGTGCCAGCCTAACGATGCCAAAGGAAAGTTTCACTGAACTTCAGAAAAGTCTTGCATGTCTGCAACCAAGTACACTAGTCCCTGAGACAGGAGCAAAGGAAGGAGCCAAGGTGCTCTGACTTCAAGCACTTAGCCATCAACTGTACTCTCTACTTCAGTCTTGTATTTGACCTCAAACAGAACATTTAAGAAAATGTCCAGAGCACATGGTCCTATGTCTCATTTCAATCAAGCCTCTCTAGATCAGTTTCATTTTTATGTGTCAGCCCTATCATGATGCGGAGGAGAGCACAGGAATGATGGCAAGATGGCTGAGGAAGAAGATGAAATCATACTCTTCATAATCTTGGGCGGAAGGCAAAACTGAACAGACTCACCATTCACAACCAGAGATACCATGTGACTCTGCTTCTCCTTTGAAATGGGATTGGTTAGAATGACAGTGTAATTTCCTGTGTCTTTTTCACTCACTTCCATAATCGTTAGAACATGCCCCACTTTAATTGTGTAATTGGACTCGATGAGTTTTCCATTTTTATACCTACAAGAGAAAACAATCCCTGGAATTAGTGCAATTGAAGGATTTGCTTTCATGTGAAGCAATGATTTGTATTTGCTTACAGTAGTTACCATTTGACTTCAGGGGTGGGATAACCCAGGTACTTCACAGGGATTCTGACACGGTCTCCCACCGTGGCTTCCACCAAAGATTCCATGCCACTACCAAAAGCCACAAAAGGTTTTGCTACAAGAACATAAAAAACAATTGCTCTCATAAGTATCAGCTTACTGGAAATGGTCCAAGTGTAAAGTTAAAGACCTTAGGGATCTGAGGACTGTACATCTCATGCATATGGTCTTTCTTAAGCCACATTCCAGTTTTGCTCTCATCTTTACGTTGGCATTTCTCTCCCCCTGGTATGTGTCCACAAACCTGAAGCAGCTACTGCCCTGTGCAGCTCCTCTCAGTCCCCAGGGGCCCCGGACACACCTCTGCTTCTGCTCCCCTGCTCGACATACCTGCCACGAGTTCCTGTGTCCCAGGACTCAGTCCTCAGATGCCTTGTCTTTATCTGTTTTGTTCTGCTCTCAGATGGAACGTACCACTTGCAGATCCCTTAAATTCGTATGTTTTACCCTAACGTCTTTGGGTTCCACATATTAAATATCTCCACTTGGTCTATACAGTAAGCATCTATTTGCATATTAAATATCTCCACTTGGTCTATGCAGTAAGCATCGCCAAATGAGTATGCCCAACATGTTCCCACAAATCCCACTCCCTGCTCAATCTTCCCCATCTCAGTGAATAACACCACCTTGACTCTGTTGCTCCTGCGAAAGCTTGAGTCAGTTTTCACTCTTTTTCATTACACCCCACGGCCTGTTGATTTCCCTTCAAACTGCACCCAGAATGAGATCGCTCTCACCGCCTCCACTGCTACCCTGGGGGATGTTAAACTGCAGGGTGTCAACCTGATAGGCTTGGGAGCCACCAAAGGAAGGCACACGTCTGGCTGTGTCTGGGTGGCTCATGGAAGTGTGGCTGGGGGTCCATCGGAGCCCTGGCCCTTTTCTGTGTGGCCTCTTCTGCTCCGCCCCAGCCACACGAACTGAGTGAGTTTGCCCCACTGTGATGCTCCGGCCTTGGGGCCAGCAGCTCAGGACTGGATTCCCTGAGCACCTCGATGAAGCCTCTCCTCTTCTCCTCTAAACTGTGGGTATCGCGCATTACGTCCCAGATGGGAAGGCTACCTATCCTCGTCCAAGCCATCCACCATCTCTCTCCCGGAATAATGAAAGGAGCCTAATTGTTCCCTTTTTCTGTCCTTACTGTCCTAAAGTTTTCTATACAAATTACCCAGTAGTCCTACAAAAGCCTAAGATGGAGCCCATCTCTTTCTGATACATTCACATATGTGAAACCCAAAACCTCTACCAAAGCCTATATGGAAGAAGCTATATAAAGTATTTAAACTGTGACATTTACACAAACATGAGTGAATAAGTGAAAAATTAAGGTGATTTCCCAAAGCTCCACACACAAAAAATGGAATTTGGGTTTCCCCAGATGGCAAAGCTCATGCTTGTTCAACTAGGCTTTTCAGCCTTCTGATGCAATGACATTCTAATCATCTTAGATACTAACACTCTGCTTACTAGAGTTGTAAGTATGATCACAGCAATAACCACAAGAAGTAATATGTACCAGCACTTATTATATTAGCTTCTTTCAAAGTTTGGATATTTACTCAAGTGTCGGGCTCCCCGCATGGATTCCGTGTCTTACATAGCAGTAGCTCAAAAGTGTCTTCTGAACAAGCAAAAGAGGAATCACTAGATAACCTCGGCCTGTGTAAGTCATCTCACTTTTCTAGGCACAGCAAACTCCCCAGGAAACCACAGCTCACCATGGACTCTGACGTACGTGCTGTTCCTCCTGGTCATCCGTCCACTGGATGCTGAGCAGGTGTACAGCCCTTGGTCACTCCGGGTCACACCATCTATAGTCAAAGTGCTGAAAAACTTCTTAACATCCATCCCAGGCAGTTTTATGTCCCGGTTTACAATTTTCTTATGCTGATGTCAAAGAAAGAGTTTAGTTAATTTCCAAAGTCCAGGAGTCAGCTTCAAGGGAACCATAAAATCAAACTTCTGCCCTTGGTAAGCATTATTTAATGTAATCATAGGAACTTTCAGCATGTAGATAGCAAGTAGATTTGGATTCAGGGGAAATAAATGAAAGCAACTGAATTAAGATTTTTAAAACCTCACATGGTTAAGAATGAGATAGTCAGCAGAAACACAAGCAAATATGACTACAGTTTAAGAAGTATGTCTTAGAATACTTCTTAAGAGATATTCCCTTAAAGAGAAAAAGATAAGGACTTTTGAGAACAGAAAATAAACACAATGTAGAAAGATATAATCACCTAGCAAACTAATATTCACAGCCTGATTGCAGCAGATTGGGACAGAGTTCACAGCACCACATCTTTGTGTGGGCTGGTGTGTGTGTGTGTGTGTGTGAGTGTGAAAGGCCTTATATTTTACCTGGCCAGAGGCCAGAGAGGGGCCTATCTCTCACGTGAGCTCTGTCAGGGTCTGCTATCAAAGCAGTGAAAGGTCTGGTTTTGAGTTGTTAGTGTTACCTTCAAAGAAGGGCACTGCCAGCTGAAGTCAAGCCCCACGTTTAGCTCGGTTCTTGCTGTACAATTTAAAACAAGCTTCTCTCCAACAGACAGCTCAATTCCATGGGGAGGGCTCAGGACCACATCATAAATCTTGTACCCTGAAGCAAGTAAAAGAAAGAAAATGGGAGAGAAAGAAACCTATAACTTTGCACACATTTTTTGAAAGTGATGCATTTTTCCCTGAGTCTTACTCATACACCGTAGCGCTGAGGACAACAGCTTACAGAGATCTACAAAGCACAGATTACAGGGATCTAAAGATTGTGAAACCCGGTGGATACAAAAGGCTGGAGCAACATAGCCAGCTTTCGCAAATGGCTAAGCTTCCCATAAAACAGGTACAATCCAAAGAGACCTGACGCCAGGCAGTACTCTGAATCCTGAATTTTCTCTAAGATGGGACATTCTTTTTTATCCTTGATTCTTGCAAGGAAGGAGAGAATTTAACTACACATGGGTTTATTCCAAAGGTACAAGTGGGTATAGTGAGCTTCTCAAACTATATCTGAGTTTATATATACATATTCATTCATTCATTCATTCATTCATTCATTTTTGGTTGTGGTACCAGTGATCAAACTCAGGTCCTTCTGCTTCTAAGGTAGGTGTGGTACCACTTGAGCTAAATCCCCAGCCCTCTGAGTTATATTTTTAATATCCCTTGTCCTTCACCCTGTATCTTCCTCCCCCAATTTCACACAGAAAGCTATCTTTACTGTCTGGAATTCATGACATGGAAAGAAAACAGCTTCTTACCTACAACCACAACTATGTACACAATTGACTGGTAACTTTCATCATTAATTTTTGCTTCACAGGTGACCATGGCAGCGTAGCTGATCATGTAGCTGGGAATGGTAAAGCCTTTCTCACTGTCCCAGAAAATTCTGTTTCCATCAGGAACAAACCTCCTTTCGGGGTACCTCTGGGTAATGAAAAGCAACATCAAGTATTCCATCCAGTGCTTTTGGAAAGTGAAAGCCACCTATGAGAATCCCTGAAGGATCGATCTTATTGTTAAGAATAAAGGTTGGTTTTATTGTCATTTTTACCCTTTCTAAAGAATCTTTAAGACTCGCCATGGCTGTAATACTGAAAACAGGCTGTCCTATTGAGATGATTAAAAATGACATGACTTACTGCGTAAAGTGAAACATTGAGGTTCGAAATGGACCCACGACATGGAACCACCACACTTTTGTTTTTGTTCTCGGTAATGTACACGACATCATGCTCGTCACTAACAGAAGCAATGAAGGGGGACCTATAATCTGGAAGAAAATTTAATCCCATCAGTGACTTATTGGCAGCAAAGTTAGACATGGTTCAGATTCATAAATTTTAACCAAAGAAACAGATGATTGGAAGTGATAGTCCAACCAGGCAAAGACATCCACAAGTCAGGCTGTAGGCAGATGTCTGAAACCAAAGATTTGCTACAGGATGTGTGTGTGTATGTGTGTGTGTGTGTGTGTGTGTGTGTGTGTGTGTGATTTGAAAGCAAACTCCCAGAATGAGACTCCCTTTAGACTCCCTTTACAAGGGATATCAACAAGTAGACTATATTTTATAGGCTCTACATTATTAACAGACTATTATGAGTCTTTTCAACATGATGAAACTTTATCTTAAAATTTAAATATATATGTTTTGCCTACTGATATTAAAAATTCATCTTCTCACTCAGCAAATAAGTGCCATGAAAACAAATGGAGTTCTTCAAATTAACAGAAAATAACTTGCAATGTTTCAATGCAATTCTTCAAGAAAATCTCTGTGGCATTTTTAAGCTTGTGAAGACCTTAGATAAGAATCTTTACAAAATCATGACTAATATTTACTGCATTTAATTAAGATTTGGTAGTTATTAATTTCTCCAAAATAGCAAATATTTGAAAAGCCATAATACTGATAACTGATTTTTTAAAATATCATTTAAACACTATTCATACAATGCTTACACCCTACTGGAAACCTATTCCATTCCCCAGAGACACAGGAGAGAAGGTGCAGGGTCACACTTGAAATTTCAGAAATAACATTTCATCTTGATGGGCTGGACACATGTGATAGAGTATTTTCAGGGGTGAACAAAGAGTTAATTAAATCAAAAAGGAGAAGAGCAGCTAATTCCCTGCAACAGCAAAAGTCTGATTTCCTTCCCAGCTGGAAAGCATAGGAAAGAAGCCCATCGAGTCCTCCGCATGCCATACCCATTATCTTATGAGACCAGGACCCACTTCCTGGCCCTGTCCATTGCTGAAGGGAACGGGGTCAGAAGACTAAGGAAGTAAGGTGAGGAACACTGGGGACATTAAAGGACCTGTCCATAGGGGCTACTGTATTCAATGTTTTCTTTCCCATTGTTAAATTTCTTGAGCAAAATCTTAGATAGTTCAACTGAGAACATTAAGCTAAAACAGGAAGAAGAACTGAATAGTATATCCAAAGACTGCTAGTATACAAATAAACAGTGCTAGGAATCATCACCTCTTACTGTTGCCTACCTTTCATCCACATGTTATGAAAAATTATGTAACTTGCTTACAGAGCAAGCCTTGGAAACCAAATTAACCCTTTGACCTAAGAGTAAAGCTATTCAGTAAATAAATTCTATTTTGGTAGCCTCAAAAAAGGAAGTAAACAAAAGAAACCCAAACAACCACCCATCCTCTCAAAATAAAATATTTACTGTAACTCATGAAATGAATTTTCACATGTCTCCAGGTTTCCTGACTTGGGGAGAAGGAAATAACGAGGTATTATAGGAGAGGCTCATCTCTAGTATTTGCAGTCTGAAAGCAGGAAATCCTTGCAATCTTTTGAGACAGCCTCATCTCCCAAGACTGCCAGATCAAAGGAGCCACGAGTTCTCCAAGATGTGAGCCCTGTCTCTCCACTCCTGCAGAGGGTGGGGGCACAGAATTCTTTCTTGGACTCTGCTTATCCCAAGCAAATGTAATTCTCAAACAGTGCACAACTCAGGTAACTTTAATGTGGTCTCTACTTTTGTGTGGCACTGGCTACATTGCACTAGTCTAATGTAAGGACAGATAGGCAAACAATGTCACCCAAAGTGGATGAAATTCCTGTCCAGTAAAAGTTGCCTCTGGAAAAGCAATCTAAGTCATTTTCACCTGCCTCAAAACCTCCAGGGTGCAAAGTTGCACAAACATGAAGAAATAAAATGTCTAAAAATACTTGGTACACCTTAACACAATATGTTATAACCCTCACACGCTTCAAAGGTATTAAAAGTGTCACAGTTCACAAGTTTCCATAAGAAAATTAAGGTACTGTAAGATTTTTGAAACATAAAAGATAGCATAATTCATATTATAATACTATATAACATTGAATTTTATATGACAGATTTTAAGTTGGCTTCCCTGGCATCCATCCCAAAGGCAAACCTTCTCAAATTAAACAGGAGAGGAAAACAATGACCACGAAACACTGCCTTCAGGGGACCCTTTGAGATAGAAACTTTTCATATGAGTATGCAAAATAATTTTCTAAAGTTTAAGTAGTGATGAATCCAAAAGCAGGTTCTATTGACTGCACCTTCCAAATATATGTACACAAAAACCCTCCAGAACCCCTGGCTGTCTCCCTGTGCATTCCTACAAAATCTTACCCTGCTGAAGATAACCTATCTCGCCACAGAAACCTCTCTATAATTCACTTCTCAGTCTTCCTTGACTCAAAGATTTCAGTTTTTCTTTTCACTTAAACACCAGAAGGGTTTTTATGAGTCTCCATATCCTGCAAGGAACACAGATTTACCTCAGAAACACTCATCAGAGTCTAGCTCCTTGGGCAAAAGCAATGCAATGCAGCCCAAACTCCAGAACCAATCAGCAAGTCATTTCTCAGAAAATGCCTTGAGAAAGAATCCCGCATATTCTGTTCAGTGGTCACTCTTTACAGCCAGCCTTTTGTTGGACTCCATTCTTCTCTGTACCTATTGTGTTTTGTGACTGGTAAGTGGACGTGGGAAATGAATTGTATTCCACCACTTACCTTGAACATAGACATAAACGACTGAGGTCATGTTGGTGTCTCGGTAGAAGCACTTGTAAGCCCCGGTATCATTTCCTATCACTTTGGGAATCGTGAGTGTCTTGCAAAAAAAATCGTCACTGCACTCAGTCACCTCCACCCTTTCCTCAGTTCCGCTCTGACTGTTGGGCCACAGCCAGTCCAAGTCTCGCTGCCCCCTGAAAAAATTAATTCCAAAGATGTATTAGTGGGAAATTCCACACCATGAGGCAGCTTGGAACATAGCAGAGGGAAGAATTTTCAAACTTACATGAATGGACAGATCCAACGCTTCCTACCAATGATGACAAGTGACACTGATTTATGACACAAGGGCCATGGATTTGGTTTCAGGCAACACTTAGAGACAGTCCTACATTTTCTATGAAGTCACACATTCATTCCTTCAACAGATATTTATTGAGCTTCTACTAGTGCCAAACTAGTAGAGGATATAGCTAAGTAGAATAGAACACTGCCTAGCATGCACAAGGTCCTGGTTTTAGCCAGCATTGCAAGAGAAAGTGAGGGAAGGAGGAAAGGAAAGAGGGAGGAAGGGATGGAGAGACAGAGAAAGAGAGAGAAAGAAAGAAGGAAGGAAAGGAAGAGAGAGGAGAAAACTATCACTTTTGTGGAATCTCAGTCTAATTGCAGGAGACAGGCAATGAAAACAGAAGTAAAGTGTATCATATAAAAGGTGATGATTGGGCCGGAGGGTTAGCTCAGTGGTTCCAGCGCCTGCCTCGCAAGCGCAAGGTCCTGAGTTCGATCCCCGGTAACCACATACAATGCTGGGCGTGGAGACATGCCCACCAACAATCAACACCGCATACCACAATGCCGGACGTGGTGGCTCACGCCTGTCATCCCAGCACTCGGGAGGCAGAGACAGGAGGATTGCTGAGTTC
>PVIC010004055.1:0-65041 GCA_004025085.1 Thryonomys swinderianus
TGGCATGTCCTGCAAGACTCCCAAATGGAAGGCATCGTTGTGGGGAGTGACCAGAGCTAACACCCAAGGCCAAAAGAGTGTGTGGAATAAGGACATGAGATGGACCAATGAGGGGAACAGTTCTTTTAAGAAAAATGACTGCAATAGAAGAGAAACATAGTAGCTAAGGGAGGTTTAGGGGGAGAGAAAACAGTTCAAATGGATCTCAGCTCTTTGGCTGAGATCAGGTACATGGTAAAGCCATTAGTGAAATGCAAGAATAGAGCACAATGTTGAGCGGGCTGAGAACAAATCCACCCTGGGGTGTGGGGGGTATATTCCTGCATCCACAGAGTCTAGGTGGTATAGACAGCATCTCCGTCCAGAGTAGAAACTGAACATGGGGACTAAGAATGTCCATGTATCCTTGGCTGACCAGAGAAGAAACTGATCTCCAAGAATCTACTAAATGTGTTGCTCTAGAAATTAATTAAAAATAAGGTATCTGTGTCTTTAGAAATCACTTCATGGGGGTAAGAACAGGCAAGCAAGAACTAAGTTCTGTTTTGTTCACATTTAGTCTTGAGTTTCTACTAGAAATCAGAGGGTAGCAGGAAGGTTTGAAACAAGGAATAAGAAAGAGTGGGACGTGGCTGGCTGTTCTTCTAACAAATGTGAGTGAAGCACCAGCCTGTGCCCGGCAGCAGCCTCCTCAGTAGAGAGCCAATATGGTCAGGAAAGCTTCCTGCAGTTGAGACCCGAGGGTCTGGATGGAGATGCCCAGAGTTGAGTGGCTCTGAGCAGCTCTTGGGGTAGCTCTCCCCGGGAGGTGTCACTCCTACCTCAGCAGCCCTGCCCTTTCTCTCATTGCTCCTCCCTATCGTGTCACCTGACCTTTGATGACTTTCTTCTCACTTCCAGATGACCGATAAGGTCGACTGGCTACAAAGCCAGAATGGAGTCTGTAAAGTGGATGTCTATTCACCTGAAGAGGGCCACTCCCAGGAGTGGAAAATGGTAAGAGTCAAGCCCCTTTTGATTTGTTTGAGACAGGGTTTTACTATGAAGCTCAGGCTGTCTCGGACTTGCTATGTAGCCCAGGCTAAGCTCCTCCCCCAGTTTCCTGTTTCCTGGGCTTACAGGCTTCTGTCATGATGCCTAGGCTGAGCATCAACCTTGTCATAAATGCCAGATTAGGGATTTGTGACCTGTCATCAAACACAGCCTTGCCCTCTCCACCACCACCCCCCCGCTTATATTGTAAGTTGAGACTTTTGGTGGGAAAAATGAGCACTTATGGAACAAATACTTTCCAGTTTTCTCATACAGATTCTATATTTTTGGAGGCAAATGCTCTTTATGTAGTATAGTAGAAGAAATATGCTATAACTAATGAAAAAAATTATACAGTACAGTTGCAAAATTTTGTGTTGTTTTCAAGGAGATACAGATTGGAAATAAATGTCTGTGAGGCTCACAGAAAATATTCTCCCAGTGTAGGTTCCCTTAAATCCTGAGAACTCAAGCTTCTCCTCTGAGGACACTGTTACCTGCCATTACTATTCAGCACTTGCTCTATGCCCAGCATCAGTCAGAGCATAGTCCTGAGACAGAAACCACACCAGTCCCTTGATTTATTAGTAAAAGGCAATTAACTACTAACAGACGTTAACAAGGGGTTTAAGAGTTCCAGAAATAGCACATTCAGAAAGCAGCTGTTCCCCTCAGACTGAAGAAGAAAGAAACAAAGCACTCACAGTGCTCCCTCTTCCTCAGCCAAGGCTGCTTCTGGTCCCTTTGGACACAGAGTGGCCGTCCTGGGAGCTGGTCAGAGGCGGCAGCGCACTGTATGGAGCCTTCTCCCCTCTGTGTGTGCTGAGTCCTGCTGGCAAGGCCAAAAGCCAAAGAAGTGTTTAAAGGCTCCAGCCACATCTGGTGGTAAAGCAGGGCAAAGGAGAGCGGGTTGATGTTAAACTAAATTGCTGAAGCAGAAAATGGCTGAGCACCAAAAATTAAATTAAGCATTTCCTCCTTAACAGGTATAAAAACTTGTTTGTCTTACGATTCAGAAGGATTTGGGTCCCTCCTTTCCTGGGGCTCAGGATCCTGTCATGTAAGAGGAGGAGGGTTACAGGAAACCAGAGTGTGGAGGGACGGGGTGGACTGTGCTGCTGGAAAAGTGGGCTCTTAGTGTTTCTGTCAGTTGCTGTGTCTTGTTCAGCTGTTTTTCAAATTTCTTGAGACTTCAGTAGAATAACAGAGTAGGACAGATGCATTTTAAATTTAAAATAATATCAATAGGCAACAAAAACTATAAATAAGGCATACTACAGTTCTGTGGATGCTACCGTACATTCTGTGAGAGGAGTGGAAGAATAAACAGCACGTCTACATCATAACAAAGCTTCCTATGCACAGTTCAGCCCAGCTATGGGGACACACCTATTTGTGACTTCATGGGTCTGTCTATAAATAACTAGTAGAATGAAAAGATAAATATCACCAAAGGGTAAATTCAGCACGCCTATACAAATACAAAATGTATGTTAAGGATGCTGTTTAAACAGTAATGAGGAAACTGGTGAGGTGTTACAGTCAGCTTGAAGGAGATTCGAAAAAGCTATCTGTACATCAAGAAGATTCAAAAGAGTACATAAATGGAGGCAAAATTGGCGCCTCCTACAGAGGGGAAGGGATGCCAGTAGAGCCTGCCTGGGAGAATGTGTGAATAGTTGTAGCTCACAGAATTGTAATCTAGCTCCCGTAGGGCTGGAATCAGAGATGTGCAAAGCTGCAGATAGTGCTTGATCTAGTAAATGCAGACTATGGGAAATATATCGTTTTCTACCAAAGCACAGGGTTTTTTTCCTCCCAATTTCCTCCATTTTGATTGTTTTTAATGTCAAAATAAGATTTCTCTTGATCACAAAATAAGGCTGGGCCATCAAATTTGACTTGATGACTTATGTAGTCGTAACAACTGGATATGCCTTATTAAGTTTGTTTCACTGGAAATTATTATCGAGGAATAGCAAAACAGACTTTGAAAACTTTATTACTTGCTCTCCTGAGTCTAGGGAATCAAAAATTCCCTGAAAAATTGTCACCAGCAAGTCCCAGAAAATAGTCCTAGGTTCAGATTTCTTTAAACATATCTATCAGTTGTCTAGTCTCCACCACTTATTTTAATCATAACTTTCATCCTCTTTCACAAAGAAAACTGGGCAAAGCACAGTGGTGTGTATCCAGACTAGCACAGGCCAACTAAAAGGCCAATGAACAGAACAAGACACCCCCACAGAGCTGACTTCTTACAGGCATTCATCGCCACAAGGCCAGAACTGACACATTCACCAACAGGTGCAAGGATGTAGTGTCTCCATACTAATGAAAATAAGAAGCAAAAGCATGCTCACTTTCTGTCAGCCATCAGTGTTTCAGTATTTTATCTTATTAGAGATTTATCCAGTGAATTTATATTAACTATCTGAATTTAATAGCAATCTGGTGTTTGTGCTATTTTTGTTTGTGAGACAAGATCAGGGTGTGTAGTTAAAACTGTCTCTGCAGGGGCCGGAGGGTTAGCTCAGTGGTTCCAGCGCCTGCCTCGCAAGCACAAGGTCCTGAGTTCAATCCCCGGTAACCACATACAACGCTGGGTGTGGAGACTCACGCCCACCAGCAATCAATACCACATACAACAGTGCCGGGTGTGGTGGCTCACACCTGTAATCCCAGCACTCGGGAGGCAGAGACAGGAGGATTGCTGAGTTCTAGGCTTGCCTGGGCTACATAGTGAACTCAGAGCCAGCCTGAGCTACAAAAACGAGACACTGTCTCAAAAAAAAAAAAAAAAAAACTGTCTCTACAAGTGTCTGGTTTATTAGTACACTAGAAAGCATACATTTTTATTTTACTTTTGTAATGCCTGGATGATCATGCTCTCCTGAGGAAAACCAGCACAAGCACGTAATGAACAAGGGCACTTTTATTAGCACAGCATGCAGTGGGTCTACCAATATTGAATTGGCGACACAGAATAGGTACCGGCCCCTTTTAAGGGCATTTGAGGTTACACATGGGAGGGAGACCTAAACCTTCTAGTAATTGGCTAACAGTTCGATCTGTCATACTTATCGGATGGTCATTGGTAGAAGAAGAACAGAAAATACAGAGTCATCTTGTGGGAGGATTAACAAAAGAAATCTTTGTTGGGAACAAGTCTGGGGTCCCCTCAGGCTACCAGGAGATCGCTGTTATGTGGCAACCAGCATGACCAGGGACCTTATCTGTTTGCTTACAGTTTTCAGGGAAACTTACACAATTAGCAAGTTGTCACAAGTTGTTTTTACAGATTATATGTCACATTTGCACAGGATGTTTTTACAAAGTACAAAATTTGTTCACATTTTAAACATCAGATAAGGGTGACTTATAAAATGAAGAGTCTTTGGTCCCAACACTTTGATATGCTCTTTATGAACTTGTGTAAGTTATGCAGATTCAGTAAATTTGCATTGCTTCTACCTAGTATCTGAGAGTATGAATAATATAAATTTGTGCTTAACTTCAACAGTTACTATGTCTTATAGTATCTCACCTTGACCATAATTTTCTAATACTTTTACATAATTTAAAACACTATATCAATAAACCAGGCATAGTGGCACACACCTATAATCCCAGGACTCTGGAGGCTGAGGCAGGAGGATATCCATGAGTCTGAGGCCAGCATGTGCTACACACAGAGTTCAAGACCAGCCTGACCTACATGCCAAGACTTTGTCTCAAAAAGAAAAAAAAATCATTTCAGAAAAGTATAAGCTAATGACTCTCATGTGTATGTAAAAGTGAACACATTAAAGATTTCACTTAATTCACTAACAAGAAACTGCTGAGGTTCAAAAACATGGATCAGAAATGTTGTGCAGCTCATACATTGGGAAGGATGGGTGAACTTTTCCCACTGGGCAAGAAATCAGTCAAACCTCTCCTTGTACGTGTATAAAAGTTACAATTAGCAACAGTTTCAGAGGAGTGACACTCAGGTAGTGGGGAAGAGGCATGGTTTCTACCCACATAGCTATTCTTTACATCAGCGGGCATTGGGAAAGTCAGAAAACTGAGAGCTTGCCCTTAACTCTGACACAGTGGAAGCTGCTTAGCCACCTCTTCAGAAGAGTGGCCCCACTGTACTCTCCACTTCCCAAGTTACCAGCCCAGCCAGGACTCAGAGACAGAGAGCCCTGCTTCATGAGCAGAACTGAGTTCAATACCACCCCCTCATGTACCTTCTGTATCCTGCTTCTCTAAGCTTCTGTTTCCTGAATCTGCGGATTAAGTGGAATAGTGTGTATAAGATATTTAACACAGTGCTTGCCAAACATTACAAGTACTTTACCAATAATAGCTGGCAAATTTTAGTTTAGTGATAAACTGTTTATTTTGGAGGTATACTGGTATTTAGGGAATAAAAACACTACAGTATTCTTTAAATACTCATCATCTCTCTCCCTCTCTCCCCCTCTCTGTCTGTGTCTGTGTCTCTGTCTCTCTCTCACCATGCAGTTCAGATTGGCCCTAAACTCATGGCAATCCTCCTGCCTCAGCCTCTGGAGTGCTGGGATTACGGGCAATCCATCTCCATGCCCAGCCTTATTTCAAAACAGACATGAGAGATCCAATAATTACAAAGAACCTTCACATTTGTTAAGTAAACAGTACACTTTACTGTTAATGATGAAAAAAATGGAGATTTTTATGTACATATGTAAACATATATGTGCACGTGCTCATTACAGCTAGCACCCTTCCCTGTACTCATACAAAACCAGTGAGTCATCCTCAGATACAAACTCCTTGACTGGAAATCAGGAAGATTGTAAATTGACTTAACTGATGTCATCTACTCATCAGAAGCTGCCTAGTATGTTAAGATTTGTGCCTGTATACCCTGACAGATGATTGATTACACACAGTTTTCCTTGAATTTTCTCATTTTTTAGAAAAATATATTCATAAGAGACTGAACAAAAACAGATAAACCCTAAGAAGTGACAATATCAGCACAAAAAATATCTCCTGGTTCAGTTCTGAGGTTGGCTGTTCTGTGTGGTTGATGACTTTGGAGTTTAAAGATGCAAGAGGGTAGAGGCCATGTGTGCAGGAGCTGGAATGTGGGCTCTGGAATTCCTACTGCATCAATAGTTGGCTGCACAACTCCAAATGAGTAGCCAACTGACCTCTCAGTTCTTCATTTTCTTCCCTAAAAAGAAAGATAATAAACTGACGTTTAGGTTTTCCAAGAGAATGACATTAGATAGTAGTCTTAAAATAATTGAAACAATGACTGGTAGCTGGTAAGCACAAGAGAAGTATAGGCTGCTTGTACTACAGTAAAGGAGGAACCCCAGGGTATGGGAGTGACACATCTGGGAACAGCCTTTTGGGGTTATACTGAATATACCATGTCCTCACTCTGCTGTAGTCAGATGGAACCTTGTCTGTTTTTAAGGGAGCCTCCACAGACCCTGTCAGAGTGCTCAGCTGGCTCCGCAGAGACCTGGAGAAGAGCACAGCAGAGTTCCAAGATGCCAAGTTCAAACCTGGAGAACCATCGGTTGGTGAGGAAGTGCCCAACCTTGAAGACCCATGCAAAGGCTTCACTGTGGACTATTACAACGTCACCAGCCAGGACCACCCAGGAAGGGTGCACTTTGAGATAACTCACAAAGAGAACCCTTCCCTGGCTGGTACAGGGAGCTCAGTGGATGAAGTCTCCTTCTATGCAAACTGCCTCACAAACCTGGTCATAGCCATGGCCCGCAAAGAGATCAATGAGAAGATCGATGACTCCATAAAGAAATGTATCCACCAGTCGATGTACATGGGAGATGAGCCCACGTCCCAGAAAAGCCTGACCACAGTAGCATCTGAATTGGTGAAAGCAACAGTTTCTGCATGTACCAAGAATGCTGACCCGGACAAGCCTCCTGGCTCTGGAAACAGGGTCATGAAGGAGTCAGGGGTCACAGGGTCACAGGGTTCCCCAAATCTGAAATACAAGAGCACCCTAAAGATCAAGGAGAGCACCAAGTGTCCAGGTGACAAGCCTGCTTCTAAGAAGTCTTTCTTCTATAAGGAAGTGTTTGAATCTCAAAATGTGGAAGATTCCAAAGAGGGTGGGAGGTCCTTACCTGCAGAGAGGAAGATGTTCCAGGGGAAAGAGAGACCCAATGACTTCATGCCTTCTGTTAGTCAAGGGATCATGACCTATGCCAATAGTGTGGTGTCCGAGATGATGGTCTCCATTATGAAGACACTGAGGATTCAAGTGAAAGACACAACCATCGCCACCATCCTGCTCAAGAGAATCCTGATCAAGCATGCAAAAGAGGTTGTCTCAGATCTCATCGACTCCTTCATTACCAACCTATACAATGCCACAGGAACCCTCATGACAGACACAGACTTTGTCTCAGCTGTGAAAAGAAGCCTCTTCTCCCATGGAAGCCAAAAGGCCACAGATATCATGGACGCCATGCTCAGGAAACTCTATGATGTGATGTTTGCCAAGAAAGTCCCTGAGACCATCAGGAAGGCCAAGGACAAGTCTGAGAGCCTTTCCCTCATCTCTATGAAAGGAATGGGTGACCCTAAGTGCCGGAACATGAATTTTTCAATGAAATCTGAAGCTAAAATGAGAGAAAAGATGTATTCTGCATGCAAAGCACAGAAAGAGAAGACATGTGCGGAAACTCTAGGTGAACACATCATCAAAGAGGGACTGACTCTGTGGCATAAAAGTCAACATAAAGATTGTAAGTCTCCATGTCCTGAGCATCCAGGATCTGCAGTCCCCCATGGGCATGAAATCCCTACAGACATGCCCTCTGAAGACCAGGATACCTGCGACCCCAGCCCTCCGCTGCATCATCCAGAGAATCTTGAGAATTTCATGTGTGATTCAGACTCCTGGGCCAAGGACCTGATCGTATCTGCCTTGCTTCTGATTCAATACCATCTGGCCCAGGGAGGGAAAATGGATGCCCAGAGCTTCCTTGAAGCTGCTAGCACCACCAACTTCTCCCACAAGTCTTGCGCAGCTCCCAGTGAATCTAAGTATCCTGATCAGGTTTGTGACCGAGAACAAGCAGGAAAGAAGGATCTCATAAGTATTATCTTCAATTTTATCCAGAACTTACTTAGCGAGACCATTTTTAAAGGTGACCATAGCTCTGAACCTAAGGTGCGGATTAAGGAAGAATGTACCAACCCGTGTGAGAGACCTGCAATCCCTTGTTCAACCAGACTGTGTGAGGACGGTGAGGCTGGTGGTGCCCTCTCTGAATTGACCAAGATGGTCGCTGACCAGGTAGATGGCCATATGAGTGCGCAGATGGTGGAACAGCTCATGGACTCGGTGATGAAGCTGTGCGTCATCATTGCCAAGTCCTGTGACTCATCCTTGGTCGACCTAGGAGATGACAAGTGTGGGGACACCAGCAGGCCGGCTTCGGCCCTCCCAGATAATCTATACGAGTGTTTGCCAGTCAAGGGCACAGGGACGGCAGAAGCTCTCCTGCAGAATACCTACCAAAATATTCACCATGAACTGAGGTGTCTGTTCAGGCAGATGCCAGAAGGGTGCACAGCCCCCAAGGTGATTGTCAGCAACCACAACCTAACGGACACCGTCCAGGACAAGCAGCTGCAAGCTGTCTTGCAGTGGGTAGCGGCCTCAGAACTCAATGTCCCGATTTTGTATTTTGCTGGTGACAATGAGGGGATCCAGGAGAAGGTAAGAATGATGGTCAGAGGCTTTGGATAGCTTCCCTGTGAGTTGATTTGGAATTTGTGTGTTATTTGCTTTCTGAAACAGTATATAACAACAGGAAGGATTAAATGTAACAATAAGAACTTGAAGAGCATGCCTCTTGGCAAAGATAATGAATAAAGTAAAATTAGATCTTGCCCAATCTGAGATATGTCAAAAGGAAAAAGAAAGGGTAAACAATATTGTCTGTACTCCACATTTACTGGTGAGAGTGCACAGATAAGGAACTTCCATGAGAGATGGTGAAGGAATCAGATGAAAGCCTGTGCTTCAGGATGACTTTGGGATAGAAGAGAATTGCCCAAAGTAAGGTGGTGTTTATGGAAAGCTCTACTAGATGGGTTGAAGAGGAAGATAATGAGTTTGATTTATGGCCATTTCAAATCTGTCACTGGTCTCTGAAGTTGTGGTGTACATGGTGTTGGGGAGTTGGAGGAATTCAATAAGTAACATCTGTCTTGCCCCTACCCTAAGTGGAGAAGGAAGACTAAAGCCAGACGGGAAACTGACCTAATGACTGTCATTAACAGTAAAGGTAAGTGCATCGTCCAAGCTCTCGCACTCCCTCCAAGTTTCCCAGTGAGTCTCAGACTTCTCACCCCATGGACAGTGGATCTGGAGTGTGTGCACCATACTCAGGTGCTGCTGCAGAGTAGAATGGAGCAACTGAAAGAGTGAGACCTTATCCACACACACACCCCAACTTTGCATTATCTCTCAATTGTGAGAAGTGGAACAATGGCTTTCAGCAATTAATTTTTTTTAAAAAAATTCATCTTTAGAGTTGGAGATGTAGCTCAGTAGTAGAGCATTTGCTTGCATATATGAGTACATAGGTTTGGTCCCTAGCATGAGAAAGAAGAGGGTGGGGGGAGAGGAAGGGAAGAAGGAGAGAGAAGAAGGGAGAAGGAAGAGGAAGGAAGGAAGCAATGAAGGAAGGAAGGAAAGAGGGAAGGAAGGAAGGGAGGAAGGAAGGAAACAAAAGAAAAAAGAGAGGAAAGAAGAGATGGAAGGAAAGGAGGAAAAACTCATCCTCATGGAAGCCAGAGGACATGGAAGAGGAGGCTTTCTCTTTGCAGTAAGTGCTATGCATGACCCTTGTCACTGGGCACTGGGTTCTGATGGCAGAGAAGATGCGGCTTGTTTATATAGCATCCTGATTGGGCTGCATCAAGCTCCAACAAGATACTGTGTGATCTTGACCTCAGCCTTGGCAACAGTCTGTCTCAGCAGAATGTAGGTCTACTCAAAGTGTTGTCTAGGGAGTTCCTGACTTGCTGTTCAGCAAGGTACCTAGTTGATGTGTGGGCTGGTGCGGGGGCCCAGCTACTTTGGAAACTTGGAATGCACAGCAGGACATCAGAGCTTCCTCCTCCTTTACAGCTGCTCCATCACTTGGACCACCACCTGAGCTTCACCTGTTGGGTGGCAGCAACAGTAGCTTCTCACAGGAGCACAGCTGCGCATGTGCAGGATCTATACTGCAGGCTCCTTTAATGATTCTTGGAACCCGACTCGCTCTGTGGAAATACTGACTTCCTCAAATCTGGTGCCATGGGTCAAAAAGGTTATAGTCCGCTGGGCTAGACAACAGCTAGCTCCAGTGTAAGGCAGGTCTCTGAGAGTCCTTGGCAAGATCTGTCTCCTCACCAGGTTTTGAACTGTAAAGCAGACACCTGTGTTGATGCTTGGTAAGTAGCAGTAATGGGCAGGTGAGGCCTATGTGAGGGCTTCTGCCATGAGCACTTCTGCGGTAATGCTTCAAATCGAGCCCATGATGCAGATCACACATTATCCTTTCCGTTTTAGGTTATTCGAATTTTTGTGTGTAGTATATTCATATAAAACGAGACCAACAGACTTGTGGTCCACAGTTCTGTCCATTTTAAGGATAAAGACAGCCGTCTACTGTTTCACTAAGGAAGAGAATGAAAGGGCAGGACAGCAATACAAACTTCGGCTAAGGAATATATTTGCATTGAGCCTTAGTGTTAAGAGCAAGTAGAAGACAAAATCCCAGCAGTGACTTTGGCTCACTTATTTGACTGTTGACTCATAATGAGGAGAACACACAAAATAAAAACTTGGTTCCTTGAGATAGTTTGTGCCTTTAGGATTTCAGATGAACAATAATACATGTACACTATGTTCCTATTATACAGTCATTTAGACTTTTTTTTTCATTTCCTACTGCAAACAGGGGTAAACTTAAGATTCAGAGGCCTGGGTTGCATTTTGGCTCTGAGAATTCCCCGCATTGTCACTGTGACAAGTCTCTGTCACCCCTAGCAGGTTCTCTCTGAGGACATATTGCTGTCTGAGGGGCTTTTGTGCTCTGACAGTCCAGGCCCTCCGCCTGTGGAACATAGAAAGCTGCATCCACTTTCCTTGTCAGCCTCAGGCAACAGTGGAGGCAGTTCTATGACACAAGTGTGAGCCGAGAATCTAAGAGTTCTTAGCAAGAGCATGACTAGCCAACACCCAGGGAAGTATCTCCTCAGAGAGCAAAGACAGAAGATCTGAATCCTAGTGGGAAATGACATTTTCTATATTGTGGGCAGGTGACTACACCTCTTCTCTGAATTCAGGGTGATGTTCCCAACTCCCTTCTGTCAAGCAGGTTGGCACTGAAAGTCTTCCCTCCCTCGCATTCCAGCCCACCTGTCGGGGGCTCCCGTGGCAGTTTCCCTCTGGCCTCTCCCACCTCCACTACTGTTTTCTCTGCTCTCCACAGCTGCTCCAGCTCTCTGCAGCCGCTGTGGAGAAGGGCCGGAGCGTCGGGGAAGTTCTGCAGTCCGTGCTGCACTATGAGAAGAAGCGCCAGCTGGACGAGGCCGTGGGCAACATCACACGGCTGCAGCTGCTGGACTGGCTGATGGTGAACCTGTGACTAGGCCCGAGTACCTCCCCCCTGCAGCCGTGGCCGCCCCAGGTCCTCACAGAGCCCTCGCTGCCACCAAAGATGAGTCACCTTCTATGAGTCACTGACTGAAGGTTCTCCTGTCAGTGCGAGCAAGGACGAAAAATTAAAAATTACAATGCAAGGGCTCCACATGTTTGGTTTTCTTGGGATCCAGTGGGATATGAAGGTAAAGGTGCCTAGAGAGTGGAAGGAACATCAGATGCCTGGCAGAGGCCAGATGGTGCTAGGCGAGGGGCGCTGACAGAGGTGAGCACCATCCCCCACCCCTCTGTGAACTGTGCCCCTGAGTATCTGCCTTTCATGACCATGAAAATCAAAGCAGCTTCTGACATCACTCACAGACACTCTGCACACCATGCTAAGAAGTCGCTCTCGCCGGTCTCTGTGGAGCTGTGGGACAAATCACCTCCAAGCACACATGTGGCTAAGGACAGCAACAGAGATGTCCCAGAGGAGGGCTGGAGTGTGGCTGGGTGGTGGAGCCAACATGGCCATGGCCTGGGGCTCCACCCAGTACCACAGAACAGCAGGAGTCCCCAAGACCCGAGTTCTGTGGCTTTGTGGCTGCGAACGTGGGGCATGTCACCTGTTATGACACTGCTTCCTGACAAAGCCTATGTTATCCCATGAATGCAGCATTGTCCACTCATCATCTCTGTGGAATTTCATACTCTTAATCTAGAAACTTCCTTCTCTGGCTAATTTTTCTCCTATTTCTCCATATCTCTTGGGGAAGCTTGTAGTCAACTCCTTATATATATATAATTTTTTTTAAGTTTTTTGAGACAGGGTCTCCTTTGTAGTTCAGGCTGGCCCTGAACTCACTGTATAGTCCTGGCAAGCCTCAAATTATCAGCAATCTTCCTGCCTCTGTCTCTCAAATGCTGGGATTACAGGAGCGAGCCACCACACCCGGTACTGTGGTATGTGGTTACCAGGGATCAAACTCAGGACCTTGCGCTTGCCAGGCAAATGCCAAAACCACTAAACTAAATCCTGCCCTCCTTATATATTTATCATTTTGTCATATTCCCTGAGAATCCTAACCTATGGCTTTGATGGCCTGATGTGACCTTTCATGAAATATTATGCAGCAACTAAAATGGAAGCTATGAAACTGAGTATTAAAAAGAAGCAAGGCCAATGGATAATCTTTGATGATCCTGCTCTATGACCTTACCTGAATTCCTAGATTCTGCTGTGCCTGAAACGACATCTATTCCTTCTGATTCCCCAATAATACAAGGAAATAAGTATTTCATATTGTTTAAGTTGACTTCAGTTTCTACCATTTTCAAACAATCCTGGTTGATATAAGTTGGCAGGTGTGGGCAAGAAAGTATTGTTGATACGCTAATGTTGGGCACCTAAGAACCCCCCAGCGCACACACCTGAAAAGTGAGTTTAGGTTTGAGGACACCCCCCTCCCTGGCTCTCAGAAGAGGAAACATGCCAACTGTCCACGTGAATAGTTTTAATCTTTTGAAACATTTATGCATAAAAAATGTGAAGTATTGTACAGTATAAGAGCTGTCTCTAATGCAGATCATCATGAGAGGAGCGGGCGTCACACGATGGGCGGCAGAGTGTCTGTGCCTTTGCTTTGCTCTTCCCTGGCAATCGCAGGTGCCTCCTGTCCAGTGACCTCTGGCTTCTTGTGAGCTTCTGCGATAGGAGGCAGCTGCATGGCATCTGTGCAGCGTGGGAGAGACGCCTGCTGAACACTGGGATCTAGACGGGGCTTAGTGGCACCATCTTTTGTTTTGTTTGGAGTCTTTTTGGGAGCCTCGTCTGCAAAGGAGCGGGAAGGCGGAACGAGTAAGCATCCCATGCACGTTAGTGTGTATTCTGTCTCTCCTCTCAGCTATGGTTGTATGATGTGAAAGGGGCTCATCTGTAAAAGCACACCCTACACACTCTACATGCCAGCCATATTCTCAGCATTTTTCATTTTCTAATTCATGCTATTCTTTCGGCAACTTTTTTTTTTTTTTTCAGACAGGGTCTCCCTTTGTAGTTCAGGCTGGCCCTGAGCTCACTATGTAACCCAGGCAAGCCTCAAACTCGTAGCAACCCTCCTGCCTCTGTCTCCACAGTTCTGGGATTAAAGGTATGAGCCACCACACCCGGCACTGTGGTATGTGATACCAGGGATCGAACTCGGGACCTTGCCAGCCACATGCTGGAACTGCTGAGCTAAATCCCCAGCCCTTGTAACCTTTTAGAATAAGGATTCTCATTTTCATACATGAACTACCCAAGGACCCACACCTGGTATGGCCTGGCCAGAATTTAATTCCAGGTATCTTGACTCTGGGGACCTGTACTGTGGAATACTTCCTATGAAAGGTCTGTGTAATGCCACAGTCTTTCACTGACAGTGACTCTACAGATAATCCTAGGGCATGAAGAAATGGGTTTAAGGAATAAAGTGGGAAGGAGTAAAAGAGAATTGAGTACAGGAGGAAAATGGAAAATTCTAATGACAAAGTGCAAAAAGCAAGAGTCCAGATATAGCCAAGTTTCCTAAATGAGGAAAATACCCAAAATAAGAAATGGCGGGTCAGTTGTGGTATAGCCAGAAATGAACTCTCCAAGGTTGAGTCCAGAGAAATTGACAAAATTCTCTAGAAGTGCTGCCTGGACAAGGGAACAGAACTGGCTGTTTGAGAAAAGTACCTTTTTTACTTTTGATGGAATGATGATGCCCTTGAGCCTTGTTTTTGCTTGGCTCGGAGGGAAAACAGAAACTAGATTTCCTCAAGATCTGGGGCCTGGGCCGCGGTTTGTGGTTCCACGCCTCGCGAATCCAGGTGTGCTTCAGGACCGGGTCAGGGGTCATACGCAGCGAGGGTTCCCACCTGCACGCCAACAGAGCCCAGTGTGGGTCACTGCTCTACTTCCCTTTTTAATATTACAATGCTTTTTTTTTTTTTTGAGACAGGGTCTCACTTTGTAGTTCAGGCTAGCACTGAGCTCACTATGTAGCCCAGGCAAGCCTCGAACTCAGCAATCCTCCTGTCTCTGCCTCCCGAGTGCTGGGATGACAGGCGTGAGCCACCACGCCTGGCTACAATGCTTTTTTAAACCAGTAAAGATATTTTTCATTTAAGCTATCTCAAAGACATAATCATTGAGGAGATAACTACAAAATATGATTTTAAAGTATCTGGAAACAACCACTAGAAAAAATATTTTCAGGAAGTTTGTGTAACAAGCCAGGATTATATTCAAGTCCAAGATTTTTAGAATCCCTAGAAAGAAACATTATTTTTTAAAAAACCATTGGGGTTTAGGATTTTGGCTACAAAATATGTCACAAAGAAAATTACAGAATTGGAGTATACTGTATTAAGTTTTATGAGGGAACTGAATACAATTCAGGCTAACTTCTAACATAGTCACAAAATATTTGATAAAACTCCCAAATAGAATCACCCTACCATCACCAATTAATATCATGACAGAGCTGACACATGCAACTATTCCACTCCTCAAAAACTCTGATTATTTGACAGTTGATATTTTTCTCAAAAATTTTTTGAGCCAATTCATTGACTGCAGAATGTTTTATCAGGTTTTTATTCTACTCATTAATGGCATGCAAAATAAAATGCCTAATTCTTTTATGTCAGTCTTTTAACTATATAAAAATGTTCATATTACTAGTGTTGATCATATGATGTGGTTTCTACCATCTGGCCATATCCTAAGATGGGAAATTCAATTTGTGATCTGTCATGCTGGGAATAGCTCCCTGTGGCACAAACAACTTAAAACCCCAGTTCTTTGTCAAATGCATGACTGTTAAACTGTCTCTCTTCTGGACTTCTAGAGCTAGTCTACATAAGGTTATATATTTGTCTCTATTAGATTCACCCTTCAGGCTCAAGTTTCAGTCTGTCATATAAATGTTTTGCTCACTTTTAAGGCACAGGCTAAGCACAAGCCCCTCAACCTCTTACAATCTTTGTACTAGTAGAAATGGTGTCTTTCTTGGTGTTTAGCCGTGTCCTGGGTGCTCAGGTTTCTAGACACTGCCTTGCCTTGGTGGTCAGTTTCTGCTGCTGGTAAAACACATTCATTCTGTAGCCCCAGCACAAGGCTGAGGTGGCATAATGGTTTTTTTTTTAAAAATGGGATACAGTATTCTCTATCTTGATTGTTCAGAAGAGAAGAGAAGAGAATGTCCTCTCGTGGGAATGCTTCCAGCAATAACTGAAACTTTACCCTAGTGCCCAAATTTTATAACACATGAATGACAAAGGAGCATTTGCTGAGTTACTCTGTCTCACTAGAAGAACAAGGAGATACAAAATGTGGTTTTCTGAAAAGGCTAAATCGGACCTTAGAGGTACCCTGAGAATACCCCATATTATAGAAGAGGAAACTGAGATCCAGAAACCTCTCAGCTAACTTGCTTGTATTATTTGGAGACAGACTTGTAAAATTTCTGTAACAATAAAATAGTGAAACAATAGCCAACACTTTGCAAGCACCTACACCAGACTCTGCTGGGTGCTTTGTGTGCTGATTTCTTTCTAGTAGACATAATTAAAGTACAGCACCAAATTTCAGTAGTACAAAGTATAGCACCAGATTAAAAACACACGTGACTGCAAAATGCAGTGCCTAATAAGTGGCTTAGAGCTCATTCTTTGCCCAGTTCCCTAATGCAAGACTCTTTGAACACAAAGTTCTAGCAGGATGGGGGTGGGGCCTGAAGCCAGTGTGTCTTGTTGTAAGAGCCCACTGGCCACCTGAAGGCAGTTGTTTCAGTTCACAAAGCAGAAGACATGGGGACTTGCCTGCAGTCTGGCTGATAAGCAGCTAAAGGCCAAGAAGACAAAACAAACTGCCCACACATTGTATAACCCAAGGCAAACAGCAGGTCATCTGCCCTCATCATACACACAAGGGGCGAGCACATCTGATGTGGAGGCAACTTGGAGGCATCGAAGCTCTGCCCTAAGTGCTACACAGTCCTTGTTTAATGACTGATCTCTGCCCTCATGACTATCTCATTAAATGACATGGTCGCTAAATGAGGAATTGTGTGTAGTACGTACAGTACCATATTCAGAAAAAGAAATGGGCAAAGGAAACTTCTAATGGATGACTTTGCTTTTATGACTCTTACATACAATGCTGTAATGTCTAACAGAGCATAAAAGTACAGTACTGTATAAATAAGGAGTACTCTGCAAATAAAAGACATCAAGGCTCTATCAACAGGATGAGCCAGAACTGTACCAAAAAAGACAGGTTGTAAATCCAAACAGTTGTTAAATGAGGAATATCTGTATGGTTATTTTATAACCCTTTCCCAGTCTTAACAATTACACTAGCAAATCTGTGTGAAAATCTACTACTTAACCAGAAACCCAGAGGCAGTAATACCCCCCACACTCACACCAAACACCTTCTGAGGAAGTCCAGGAAGGTGGGGTCACAGGTTTTCAGCACCATCGTGAGATCTTTGGAATCCAGATATCTTTTTTTCCCCATGTTGTTGGTTATATTTTTAGGAAAACCTTTGGAATCTTAGAAATACAACATTCTGATTTAGTTCCAGGTGGAGATATTCGCTGGTCACATCACAGCCATCCATGCAACCATGCTGCTTCCTGACGTGACTTTGCTCTCTGCTGTACCTGCCCATCCCTTTGGCCCTGGCTCACAGACTCAGGCAGCTCCAAAGAGCCCCATGCAGGTCGCTCAGGGAGACTATAGCACTGCTCCATCTGCTCCCCACATCAGTTTAAATGGTTTAATATTAACCAATATAAGCTTATGATAAAGATGATGATGATGGTGATGATGATGACAAAATAAATCTGGATATACAAAACGGTTCTAGACAACCCTTCCTTGATTATCCATGCTTTCGTTTCTCACTAGCCCAATAACGTGAATATATGGGACATCTAGAGGGTGTTTTGCAAAGATATTTTTGGAGAATACTTTCAGAGCTCATGCACAAGCCATATAAGCAAATTAACTTTATTTCTTCTTTTGCCTGTCCAAATGGCTTCCTTCAGCTAATCCTGACTAAACTCTTTGCCAAATTTATAATACATCATCCCTAAAAAGAAGCCCTGAAGATGGCTCCAGAGGTTTCCCAAGGGTGTTCTGTGCAATGCTTTCAGGCTAGGACCATTCATGTTTCACATTCAGATTCTTGAATGCATGTTTGGAAAAACTGAATGTCTACACTGGCACCTTGCAGGACTCCACTTAGATAGGAAATGTGTATGTGCATGGTCTACACAGTGAACTGAATTCTCACTCAACTCTGAGAAGCCCACAAAAGGTCCACTCTAGAAGGTACATAAAGAAGTTCCACCATCACTTCTGTGACCACTGTAACTTTAGGAACACCCGCCCCAAGACATCTGCTCTACTGAATTCTTGGGAGGTATCCATGTATGTGTATACATGACATATGCATATAGGTGTCTGTGTGTACATATGGACAAAACCTGGAGCAGAGGACCTGTATAAGGCCTGCACATCATACACATCCTACTTCCCTTTGGATAGCAGCACAAGTGCTCCCACTTTGTCAGAATTAAGCTCAGCCCCATAAACAGCATAAAGTGTCTTTTTGTATGTATGTCTTTTTGTAACTGCTTTTCTCATGCAAGTTTTCCTCACTCCTCTGGTCTTCCCCGTATCTTCTTCCCTCCATCTCCTTGCCACCTAGGGCACTCAGTACTGTATCTTCTAGTTCTGAGGCAGAGCATGCCATGCATGCTGTGTAGGAATATTACTCAGTAGTGGCTGGATCTGGGGAGCTATTGGCCAAAAGCTAGAGAGGTGAGTCAAGACCTTAAGTGCTGCCATGTTTTCCAAACTTAGCTTGTCACAAGAGACACAGGAACTGTTACTAAAAACACAGAACCCTGGGCCTCATTTCAAGCCAATGATTTCATAGGCCACTGAGGATGTCATGGGAATTGGCGTTTCTGCCAGGGCCCAAACTTGTTTCAGTCAGGTGAACTTTGGGAAACAAGGAGGTGATGTGGCTCCCAGAAAAGTCCTTCCTTAGGCAGAAAAAGTGGGATGTGGCTACCAAAGAAACATCGCCATCCTGCACCTTGGTGCCGATGGCAGAAATTGGGCATGCTGTGAAGCAGGCATGTGTGTGGTGTCTTCCTGCCAAACACACTGTATTCTCTTTCCCAGCCCTATCTTCAGCACTATCTCATGAAATCAACATGAAAGGGTGAAAATGTGACTTTTCCTCCCTTATCTCTTTTAACAGGAGGGAGCAGCAATATCCACACTTTACTTTCTCTAAATCTTTCAAAATCCAAAATGCTTAATTACATAAGCAGCTGAGTGGGAAGTATGTTTGAGATCAAGAGGCTGGTTCATTGCGCTCTTTATATGTTATGCCAGAGAGCCAGCCAGAGTCTCTGTGTGGCATCTGACTCTCTGAAGATGGATGTATGTGTACTCGTTCCTAAGAGAAACTGGGCACTGTCCTAGTCAAGGCAGGCCCCATGATTTTGGTAGGCCTCAGGGTTTTAGCTGTTTACCAAGTGGCAGAGAAGAGGCTGGTAAGATCCATGGGGCTAACCAGGATGTACCAGGTAGCACGACTGGGACTCTTTTGCCCTGATTCCTTCATATGAATGTTTTCACTCTCCCTCTTGACGGACCAGTTGTGGGAAGCTACTCAATTGACCTGCCATTCTCAGTTGAAAATAAGACTGGGTAGGCTAGGAAGATTGGAGCTGTGACCTATGGCTGATCAGAAATGTCATTCCAGATGGCAGAGAGCTCCTGTCTGTGCATTCCCCCTTCTTTGATTCTGGATTTGCACCACTTGGATAACCTTCAGGCCACTATAGACTTTCTTGCTTGGGAACCCTTAGCTTCTGTGGTTCTTGGGGCCTTGCTTATTGGTGCATATTGTCCTTGGACGCCTTACCGCATAGTGTACCTTTCTCTCCCATCTGCCCACTGTGTATAGATAACTCACATAGAAAGACAGAGGACTACAGAATCCAGAGTCTGAGAACTGTGGTGAGAGGGGAACCCTAGCAATAACATAGATGACCCATTCGTGACTGGCCAGCAACAGCACATGTACAGCAAAGCTACTTGGACAGTCTTTAACACGGGGGCAATAGGCTGGGACAGTAACAGTCTGGGGATCAGGAGAGAGTTATAAATATAGAATGATGTTGCATTAATGATAAAATGCAACTGTCTTGAATAGTGAGAAAGGCAAGCTGTTTGGGGATTCTGTGAGAGGGTCCATTTCTAACCCAGCCTTATTGTAACTCCTCCACCTCAGCTTCATCACGCTAATTGGTACCGCATCTCATTGCCATTTAAGCTGCTCATCACAGCTTTCTCTGTGGTATGAAGCTGGGAAGAAAGCAAAATCACAGAATTTGGGCCATGGAAGGTGTCTTCAAGGCACAAGACACCTCATTAAACACATTGAGACAAAGACCCAAAGACTTACCAAAGAACATGTCTCCTGGAAGCCATCTGGATGAAGTGGGCTGGTGGCAGGCCCAGCACCTTCAACAGTACAATGAGGTTGGTTCACTCTTTGTGGAGTCATAAAGTCAAAGGCTGTTAAGAGCTAGGAGGGATTTGGGTTAAACTCTGGTTTTTACAGTGAAAGACCCAGGGATATTAAGTAATGACATCAAGTCATGCCCAGGAGACCCAGAGCCTATGTCTTTCAACTCCAGATCCAAAGCTCTGTCTAAGGCTGTACCCTAAGTGACTGCATTACTCTAAACAGCATCAGCACTCTGGACAGCAGCCAACCCTCGCTATAGGGATGTGGATCTCATTGTTATAGATATGTTGCAATGCAAAGCACTGAGAAAGGAGGAAGCATAGAGACAAAAGTCACCAACAGGCATCAGACCTTATAGGAAAAATTCATTCTTGAAAAGAGAACTGGAAACCTGAACACTTTTCTGCACTGCATTTTGTAAGGGTTCACAGAGATTGAGCAATTACTGGTGTTACCTTCCGCCCTTGTCCCCAGAATAATCTACACCTGATCCTGCCCTCCTGCTCCTCAGCCCCACTTGGAGAATAAAAGAAGCCAAGTCAGCAGGAAACCCAGCACCTGTCCCCCATCCCCTCGGTACCAGAAGCAGGAGTGGGTCAGGGACCCTTCACAAGCTCATCCACTGGCAAACTCTCTTCTGTTCCCCTCACCTTCCAGTGTAGAGTAGGAAAGTGTCTCACACAGAGAGAATGAAAGCCAAAACTCAGGTTTACCAACTGCAGGCCAGCACTCATTCCACAGTAACTACTATTTCCGGTCATTTCTGGCTAAATGATTTTTAATAGAGTCTATGAATGAATTCTATCTTTAGATAATTCTCATCTCATTCTACCTTTATCTTTGAGACAATCTAGAAAACAACATATGCACATAAATAGAGGAGATAAAGATCTTTATTCATAATCAAAATATCTTTGTTTACTGAAAATATCCTAAAATATAAAATGTTTAACTTTTGGAGGATTATTTTACCTTTTTGCTTAATTTAGCTCCATAACAAGACTTTTAATTTAAAAAAAGTTAATGATCATATGATAAGTCTTGGCAATGCTTTTTACTGGAAGGTCATCTTCTCAGAAAGTTAAAACAGAACAAAGTCAATGAGTTAACACTGCACATTTTTAATGTCAGATCATTTCCAATTATTTGCTTTCATCAACATTGAGATCAAAACTGATAAAAATCATTTCTGGTGACAGATCACCGTGTGATTATTACTTAGAACACAAAGTCACAGGCTGAAGCAAGAGAGGAGGAACAGGCTTCCCACCCTCGTGACTCATGCCTGTGTGCAGCACAGCACATTGGAATGGCACCGGTCCTGGGCCCATTCACTCCAGCAAGAACATTTACCCACAGCTACTGATGACGACTGGGGAAAGAGAAATACCTACTCCTCATTTTTTAAAGAGGTATGTGCTGGATAAAATTTCACATTTTATGACAGAATTATCGGTATCTGTGCACTACCTGGCCCTACTTTAATGTCTCTTCAGGAAAATAATATACACCCATGAAGGTTATAGTCATAGGGAAATGTAAAGTCATAATAATTGGAAAAGATTTCAAAATAAAACTATACTAAGTTAGAATGTAATTCTGTGGAGGAAGCAGAACAGGAAAACCTTTACTCAAGGAGAAAAAAGAGGAAAGTATGAAGTGCAACTTATTCACATAGTTTTTAGATAGATTTTGGTGGCTGTCAAGTCACTCTTTTTTAATTCTTTGGGATTCATAGGACTGGTATAACAATTTCATGTAGGATGTTATTACCATTAATAAGGGAAGGACCAAAGATTTAGCTCAGTGGCTCCAACGCCTGCCTTGCAAGCACAAGGTCATGAGTTCAGTCTCTGGTACCAAAGCGGGGGAGGACACAATAAGGGAAAATGTTGCCAACCTTTGAAACAATTTAAATTAGTGATGAAAATGTTAGTTCTCAACTCACCAATGGACTACTGGTATTTAACTTCACAAATCCTTTTAGGGAACATACAACCAAAGGGAAGGAGTAGTGTGGCTACTGCCTTTGCTGAGTGACCCAGGCCAAGGTCTGAGGCCCAGTGCTGCCTGGAACGTGCCCCTTGCCAGTGGCAGGCCCCTCGCCTCCATGATGCAGGCCAGCTGCTCTGCCTCATTCTCCCCAGCAAAGAGAGGGCAGCCCGTGTACAGCTCCACCATGATGCAGCCCAGGCTCCACATGTCGATGGCCATGTTATAGGGGTGGCCAAGGATCACCTTGGGGGAGCGGTAGAACCGGCTCTGGATGTAGGTGTACACTGCGGGGCAGAGAGCAAGGCCTGGTGTGGGCACTGCCTCCCTCAGGCCCACGGCGGGATGGCTCTGGCTTACTCCCCACTCCGCCCCTCGGCTCCAGCTCTGCGGGAGCCCCGCTGCCAGCCAGCCCAGTCACCAACCCTCACCGCAGCCCATTCCGCTCCTTGGAGCCTTCCGGTACCATTAGTTATTGGGACATATATTTAAATCAACCAAGTTTAAACAAAAACCATAAAACTAATATAAACTCAATTTTCAAAACTGTCAGACTAGCTTTGGGTAGACAGCTTCTGAAAGTAGCACGATTTATCAAAGGAGAAGGCATTGGCAGATTTGCCTAGAAGACACCAAAAATACGTAATTCAAATTTAATGTGTATTTATTGGATAGGAGGTACAGAAATAAACCCTCCAGCACCTCCACCATAGATGATAATGTATAAAAGATAATATAGGGAGCCTAGATTTTATTGTGGAGGAGCCTGAAGCCTGAGAAATGTTACATTTGGTTATTTTCACATAGCTTTGATTCCCGATTATCCGGAAAGGGTGTCCTGTAATCACTAGATGGGGTCCCTCCTAGGGTGGGGCCTTGAGGGGTGCCTAAAGAGGACCATGGGCCTGGCCCTTCCTCCTACTTTCTGTCTCTGTCTCTGTGTCTCTCTCCTAGTCACACAAAGGTGAGCAGAAATCACCACCATGTGCTCCACCACCATGCATAGCCCAATCAAGAGGTAAACCCAACAGGCCAACTGTCCACAAGCTAAAACCACAGAAACTCCACCACCACCACCACCAGTTCACCTCTGAGACTGGCATAGGGATGGGAAGCTGACAAATACCCTCCAGCCTCCCTCTAGCAAAAAAGAGCTCTACAGAAGGAGTGGATGCATGACCAGGCAAGCTCATCTAACCAGGAAGCCCACAAGAAGAATTCCCTGGCCCCAGAAGCCATGCTCCTGGCTGTGTGTATCAAGGGGACTCACTCAGTCTCAAGGAAATCTGTTGGTGATACTTGGGCACAAAGCACTTGTGAAGAAGCAGTCCCCAAGCCCACACACAGGGTGTGACAATGCTTCAGAGCTCCAGGACCTTACCAGATACAGGAATTCAGAGAGAGAACACATCTACACACCCCTCATCCTTGGGAAGGTCCAGAGATAACATCGGTGCAAGTACTTTGACAATCTTTAATTACAAAAACATCCCAAACTTTACTCTGTGAGTTATGTGTTTTTTAAAATTTTTTTTTCAAGATGTTTTGAGAGTGGAGAGATGGGTGTAAAGAAAAGGTAGGTATATTTACAGACTGTGACTGTCAGTTGGCTTTTGGAGCCAGCTGCTTGTACCCTGTCGCCAGCTCCTTCTTTGTATTACTTTCTCGCGCGTACCATCTCGACTCACCCAAATGTTTACTTACTGCAACACGTTAGGTTGTTGGGGACCCAGTAGGGAAAGACAAGGCTCCTGACCTCCTGGGGGGACTTAGAGTTCAATGGGGAACACAGAAAAAGAAGTAATTCCTGTACAGAACAGGCAGTGCAACAATAGAGCCACGGAGGACCATCAATAGGAAGTGTGAGGTCACGTTCCCTACAGTACAGGAAGTGGGTGGGAGGGTGCCATGCCCCGGAAGCAACTAGGGTGACTGCAGTGAGAATTTCACGCAGCAGCTGCCTCCATGGTGCACCTCTCCGCAGACAGACAAGGGATAACTCCAGGCCCTGGGGAGAGTGCTTAAGGGCCACAAGTCAAGTCAGGCTTCTAACAGCAGTCAACCACCTGCACCCCTTCTACAGGAAGCCCAGACTCGCCTTCTCCTGGCTGCTTCAGTCAGGCTGCATCTCTGTCTCCCTTAGACTTCACTGGACTCCCACAGCCTGAGGACTGGATGACTTGGCACCTGCCCTGGCCAGGCTGGCTACCTGGGCACCCCAAGGTGCTGGGGAGAACCCGCTGCCCAGGCAGGACAGAGCTGTACTCACAGGCTTGAGGTCACAGTGAATGATCTTCTCCACATACAGCATCTGTAAGCACTTCAGAACACACAGGGTGAAGCGCTGGACTAGCGACAGGCTGAAGCCTTGAAAGCTGTTGTTCTTCATCAGCTCATACAAATTGATTCTGGGAAAGACAGAAAACATGAGGCAAGTTGGTGTAAATACTGTGCCCAGCACGACCAGAGAGTGGTCCGTCATCCAGTTTCCCTCCATAGAGGGAAATCTCAGGCCCTGAGGCCAGGGCCCCCCACCCCGACCACTCTCCTCCCATATAATAAATACACTCCGGGTTTCTGGGTGGTCTTCTCAGAGGGAAAAGGAATCAGATAAGTGTGTCCTTCCATATTAACATGGCTTTTTGTCCTTTTATGAAAATAATAATAATAATAATCTGCTTTTATCCTTTGTTATTGAAAACTGGAGATCTTTTCCCACTCTGAGCAACCTACTTCCTGGTGCTTTGGGTGGCAGCCTTTACACCAGAGGGCTGGGAGGCCAGTGTGTGGGGAACACGGTGGCGAAGCCAAGTCCTGTGCCATGCATTCAGCACTGGAGAGGCGCAGCTGAGCATGCTGGCAGACGACAGCTTCCTGAGGGGCGAGTGAGATGCCAGTTTCCAGCCCCAGCCTCCCCAGTCGCTGAACGGCTACTCTGCCCACTCCAAAGATTGTTGCCATCTACAAAAGCTGGTGTTCGGGCCGGAGATTTAGCTCAGTGGTTCTGGCACCTGCCTCGCAAGCGCAAGGTCCTGAGTTCGATCCCAGTAACCACATACAATGCTGGGCGTGGTGACTCATGCCCACCAGCAATCAATACCACATACCACAGTGTCGGGCGTGGTGGCTCAAGCCTGTAATCCAGCACTCAGGAGGCAGAGACAGGAGGATTTCTGAGTTCGAGGCTTGCCTGGGCTACATAGAGAGCTCAAGGGCCAGCCTGAACTACAAAGTGAGACCCTGTCTCAAAAAAAAAAAAAAGAAAAAGCTGGTGTTCAACCTCAGAGTTTCTCTTCTGTCTCTAAGCAACTTTCCAAACACGGTGCATTAAACAAGTAAAAGGCGCTGACCCCAAGAGTTCGAAGGTGATGCAGAGGTGATTGTGGAAGTAGAAGAAGTCCTTCATGTACACCACGTTGTACATGTTGTCTTTGTCCTTCCTTCTGAGAGCTTCTAGGATCTTCAACTCCACCAGGCCCTGCTGGTGAAATCTGTGATGTGGCAGAGAGGGTGGGGGAGGGGACAGGTCACTGGCAACTGGCTGTCTCCTTGGCCCACCCCACAATCCCAACCAGAATATCCAGGGTGGCAGAAAGCACTAATGCTTCCTCTTTGCCCTTTCACGGAAGAAAACAGGTAGAGAGAGAAAGAGGAAGACCTGGAGAGGCTTGGCTTCCTGCAGCAGCTAGAGCAGGGCACTCCCCCACCGTGTCCCAGGTCCCCCTGGGCCAAACCTTTTCTTGTTCCTGATGATTTTCAGGGCAACCAGCTCATTGTCTCTATATTCCAAGCACTTGGCCACCTGTCCAAAGGAGCCTTTCCCAATCGACTCCAGGACTTCATAGCGGTAGGCAATGTGGTCGTGCAGGACCTGCAGGAGCCAGGCTGGCAGCGAAAAGAGTCGAAGGTGCATGAGTTTTTCTGCCCATAAGATCCTGGATCCCCAAGTTCAGCTCCTAGCTCCCTCCTAGAAAGATTTTTCTGGACCCCCAACCCTCACCTCCTTGGTACTGCAACAGGTTGTTGGTGCCTGGACTCCAGGCCACCAGGTGGCGCCAAGGGCAGATCCTGCAAGCTCAATCCATGTCAAGCAGTACTAAGAACATTACATGGTCCTTGGACATTTGGGTTCTAGAGCCAGTCCGCTAGTCTACTGCATGCTTTAGGACTTGTGAGCAAGAGGGTTGGACAAAACCATGGTCCTTTCTATTCTGGGAGTTCTGTGATTCTTCAAGTTGAGCAGTGGCTCCAGTCTGGGGGATGATCCCTCTCTGGCCTGACCTCAGCAGTGGTGTTACACCCACCCCAGTTCTCGTTGACCAGATCTGGTGCTTCCCTGGACATAGCCAGCTTTGACCCTGTTCTTGCATTAGTAGCACAGAACCTGGTAAGAGCAATCTTTCCCAAAGCCAAGTTCATCTGTGTCTCTCCGTATCCTGGACACCACAAGGCAGTGTTCAAATGAAGCCACAGGGAATTTTTCATTAAGGACGTTGGCCAGATGTCTTCAGACAAACCTTTCCCCACCTTGGGCTGCAGTGTCTTTGTCTGTAAAGATGGGTGGAGGGTCTGGGTGAGATGACCTCTGAGGCCCTCGAGCTCTGTGAGTCTTTGATTTCTAGGGTTACACTCAGGAGTTTGGGAATGAGTCTGTACAAGTCTCTGGGACATTCTGTTTGTGAATGTGAATGGGAAGGTATTGGGGTCTTATCACAGAGGATGAATCAAAACTTATTCTGAGCATGAACATTATTGGTATATGGAAGTGGGTTAGTCTACCTTTAAGTTAACAGAATAGGACACAATCTGCACCCATAGTGGTGCAAAAACACACGGGTGTTTTCCTAGTATTTGAACTTATCTTCTTCATATCACCAGTTTGGTTGTATTGTAATCATTTGCTTACATGTCAACTTTTACATTCATTGTGACCACTTGAGAGCAAGGGCCATGTTATAGTCATTTATAACAGTTCTCTATATTTTCAGAGTCCACCAGATGCCTAAGCAAATATAGGTGCTCAATAAACAGGTATAAAATAAACATTTATGGACAAAATAAATCTAAGAATGAGGCTAAATTGCTTGTTTGTGTGCATTGTGTATTTGTATGTGTACTGAAATAAAACAGGGAAGGAAATTTGGAGATTATAGAAAACACACATGATCCCTCTCTTCCAGCCAAAAATACAAGCTAAGACTTGAGACTTTGGAACTGAGAGCCAGTGAATTCAATGAAGGGTATTATTAACACCTTTAGGGAGTTACCCAGACCGGGGCGTAAAGTGTCAGAACAAGCAAGGACAAAAGGGTTGGGATGTCTGGCTGAATTAAAGGTGAGGTTTGGGCCGGAGATTTAGCTCAGTGGTACCGGCGCCTGCCTCACAAGCACAAGGTCCTGAGTTCGATCCCCAGTAACCATGTACCACAGTGCGGGGCGTGGTGGCTCACGCCTGTAATCCCAGCACTTGGGAGGCAGAGACAGGAGGATTGCTGAGTTTGAGGCTTGCCTGGGCTACGTAGTGAGCTCAGGGCCAGCCTGGACTACAAAGTGAGACCCTGTCTCAAAAAAACAAAAAAAGTGAGGTTTATATTGAACATTATCAACCAAGGGCCAATTGGTTTGTGTTGCCTTCTCTGAAATGAAGCTTCTACTGGATTTCCAAATTGATCTTTGATCAAAAGTTGCTGAGACTTGGGCTCTTGATGAGGCTGTGTGACTAAAGTTTATCCTTGCTTCTCCAAGTGAGGCGAAACGTCTAGATTTTTTTATAAATGTAAACAACCAGATCCCAAGACAGTCCTGCTGAGTAAGAATCTGCATTTCACCAAGAACTCCATGCATTTGTGTACTGAGCCATGCTCAGGAAGCTTCAACCTTCATGATGTAAAGAAAATCTATCTTTTCTATGAAGCCATCTCCTCCTCTTTCCTAGAATCAGGTTATGATGAAATTCCCATGAGAGAAAACGTTAGAAAGCTCACCTGCCCTGGTAAACTTTATCGAGAATCCTCAGAGGTGAGGATCGCTGCCTGACTTTCACCTTCAGCCTGGGAAGAGACACTACACTGGCAACACCACAGGTCCAGTTAGGAGAGAGTGAAGGTGACGGGATCAAGTTTTGGGAAGTAGAATGAAGTTAAGTACTCTGCACTAGGAAATAGTGAACCCAAACTCCCATTTTGGGGGAAGACACGACCCCCACTATGAGCTGGAAAAGCACCTGCATCTGGGATTGTAACAGAGGGAGTGAGAAGGGTCATGCTGAGAGGCTGCATCTTCCTGCAGCCTGGCCTCCTCCGGGGCTCCAGGGCTGTGCAGAGCCTATGAGAGCTCACCCAGGATGCAAATGTGGAGGAAATAAGCATTCTTTTCCCGGATATCTTACATGCTGAACTGCATATTCTTCTATCCTTTAAACATGGCATTACTTTGGTTTACCTACTAAAGTCTTTCTGGATGCCTAGAAACCAATATATCAACATAAAATGCTGTATAATACCCCCTTCCTTCTTCCATCCCATTTTGTCTCTTGCCCCAATCCCTGAGGTCACCATGACCCAGTTTCTCATCACCTTGATGTAGGAACCATGTTCATCATCAAAACTTGTCTTGCTGGGGCCGGAGGGTTAGCTCAGTGGTTCCGGCGCCTGCCTTGCAAGCTCAGGGACCTGAGTTCAATCCCCGGTAACCACATATAATGCTGGGCGTGGTGGCTCACGCCTGTCATCCCAGCACTCGGGAGGCAGAGACGGGAGGATTGCTGAGTTCACGGCGGCTTGCCTGGGCACCATAGTGAGCTCAGGGCCAGCCTGAACTACAAAGCGAGACCCTGTCTCCAAAAAGAAAAAAAAAAAAAAAACTTGTCTTGCTAAATTTTTCAGGGTCCACGTCCAGCTTCTTAGCTTCCAGCCCCAGAAACAGCTCTGCATAGCCCAGGATTTCACTTTGCTCATAAAGAGACAGTTGATTCTTATAACGCTTTAGGGCCTCTGTGGGAAAACATGGCAATTGTTGGTTAAGGTGAAGCAACGTGCAGGTCTGCCCCAGTGCTGACGACGAGATGTCCTTGCCCATCCACAAAAGCTCTCCTTCACCAGAGGCTCCTGAGGGATCACACACCAGGAATCCCACGGGCTAGAAATGCAACAAGGACATGCTTGTTTCAGCAAGTAAAAGGAAAACATGAACACAGGGAAAGGAGAAGTTAATGTCTACTGGGCCACCAGTTGGGTAAGAAATCCAGGAGTAACCCACAGTTATCTTTTGTTAAGGTGGCGTTTGCCAACTGCCTGTATGATTGGGACACGAAGTCCAGGGCCAGGGGCCGCCACACAGACGTCTTTCAAGACCCAACTGTGTTCACACCTGACTGTGAGCCAGAGAGCACCTCAGACCTCCGTGCTGCACAAGGCAGATCAGGGTCTGGTGTGAGGGCAGCACCGGGGTTGGGGTTGAAATGTGGACCTCTGTGGGTGAACGGGACAATTCTCAGAGGAGGGAAAGGGACCAGGAAAGGAGCTCCATTTTATGAGACAACTGCTGATGAGCTGGAGGAGGAACCCGGAAGTGGAAGAAAGAGATGTGAGCTCAGAGCCCTATTTCCCTATGTGTGGCCAGCGGTCAGTAAGTAAGGCATGTTCCCTGTCCAGGGGATGAAAACCAAGGGCAAGAACAAGGAGGTGGCAGATGTCACCTCTGCAAAGGCAGGACAGCTCAGAACTGAAACCGCCTCCTCAGGGTCGATCCTGGGATCATCCAAGAAGCAGGAAATCAACTTTGGTTGCAGCACTGTGGCAGAGGAGCTGTGAGCTCTGGACTGGGTTGGGCATGGTGGGTGTTCAGGTGACTTCGATCTTCTGCCTTTGGGCCTTAAGAGGGCCTGAGTCTCTGAGCCTCAAGAGGAGGCTGCCTTGTGGCTGAAAATGCCTGTGTCCTATGTGTGAGCTTCCAGGGCTCCCTGGGAATGGGGCGGCTGACCTTCCCACTGTCAACTTGGCCACTCCGGTGCACTGCAGGCTCCGGCTTAGCTCCTTTGCGGAAGTGCACATCTAGCCTAGGGGCCTCCACTCGAGCCCCCACTCAGAGCCCTCTGTGGGGTCCTGGCTGGGGTCTTCCTCAGACAACTCTGCCAAGATCCCCCAACCGTGAGGAAGGGGGGCTCTAAAACAGTCCATTGTCTGTATGCAGCACTTTCCCGCTCATAGCTCCTTCTCCCTCCACCGCTTCCTGTCCCCGAGGCCCCAAAGCTGACTACCTAAGACTGCCTGAGTTACCCAGGTGGTGAGACAGCGCCTCTTGTCTGCACTGACACATCCGCCCCTCACCCATGTGGTTTTGTGGGGACAGCAGAGCAGTGGGAAGCTGGGACTCACTCACTCCTACTTTGCCTCTTGTTTACACAGTCAGTAGGATAAAGGCTCGACCTCCTTTACTTGGGCTGGTCATCCTAAGCCACTGTCAATACCTTAAGGGCCCAGCCCGGCTCAGCTTGACATCCACAACATCCATGACTACCCCCTGACACTGCCACTGCCCACAGTCATACCTGCTGCTGTCAAAGGCACCTTGTGCTTCTGTGGAGAGCTCTCCTTGGGCTTGGGATCTTGGGTTTTAATGCTAGAGTGGAATGGTTATTTCAGAAGTCTTCTTCTCAGAGGCCACTGCCCAATTATTAGTTTGATTTTCCTGTCCAGGGAAAAAGGTTTGAAGTAAAGGACTATTTAGGCCTCTCTTGGAGTCATAAACAACTCATCTGACTCAGAACACCCATAGCTAGGCAAGATCTTTTCCTAAATCTCCAGGGAGGGAACAGCAGTTAAGAGACAAGTCTTTCTCTCTGCCTGTCCCAAAGGAATGATCTGTCTGGCTCTCAGCACATCCTAGGAGATCCACATACTTTAGTGGATAACGGTGGCAACCCCAGTGCTGTGTCCCTATAGGAAGCCAGGAGAACAGTTTTTACTGTTGCTTTGAGGAGAGCAATTGCCACCTGGATAAAGAAACTTGTCCAAGCCACATAAACTTAAACCTATCTGCGTACAGCTGTTTGTTACTTTCCCATGCGTTATCTCACATAATCCTTGCAAAAAAAAGGTACAGCATGTAAAAGGAAGACAATTTTTTTTTGAGACAGGGTCTCACTTTGTAGTTCAGGCTGGCCCTGAGCTCACTATGTAGCCCAGGCATGCCTCAAACTCAGCAATCCTCCTGTCTCTGCCTCCTAAATGCTGGGATTACAGGCGTGAGCCACCATGCCCAGCACTGTGGTATGTGATATTGATTGCTGGTGGGCATGAGCCACCACACCCAGCATTGTATATGGTTATTGGGGATTAACTCAGGACCTTGAGCTTGTGAGGCAGGCCCCCGAACCACTGAGCTAAATCTCTGGTCCTGGAAAACAATATTTTTATGAGTCTAGAACTTACACACCAGCATTTCCTTTTCTCCTTTCCACACTGAGTCTTCATCATGGTTTTGCAGAGAACTCATTTTGTAGAGAAAGTCAGTGGTGCATTTGCTTGTGTTTGCATTCATCGTGAGGACCAAGCACAGAACTTGAACCCAACTCTCCAGTGCACATCAAGCTCCCCTTGCCTTCTGTGGCCCTCCTGTGCTTGGTTTTGGTTGTACCCCATGGTGCATTACTCAGGTCACGTCCCGTGCCCTTTCTCACCTGATACTGCAGGGGTGGTTTCACCAGGATTTTGTTGCTGATGGATGGGAAATGAACCGGGTTCTTCTTCCCACTGGTGTCCACAAAAGGGTGTGAAGTAATGTGAGTGGCTGTATTCTAGAAGCAGAAAATGGATGCTTTACAAACCTCTCATTTTGTCTGGCCTCCTCCCAAGGAGGTGCTCCCCCAGTCCTTGGAGAGAAATGCAGATGGGACCAAGCAGAGTAATCTAACCAATGCACTCTGATTTAAATCTGCAGTTCAAGATACTATTAGCTGTAGATCTTGAACAGGTCACACCGACTCTTTCTCTAAGCCTAATATTTCATTGTTATCACAGGGACAAAAATGCAACCTGCCTCATAGGGTTTTTGTGAAGCCATACATTAGACTATGCTGTGAACGATAGCTATTCTTGGCTTTATTCCAATATCTCACCACCTAGACAGAGGAAAAGACTTCCTATACAGTGCAAATCTTACATAGTGCCACACAAGCTCTCATTTCCTCTCTGGCCACTTAACAGATTTGTCCTTCTGTATTTGGATCTTTGCCCACTGTACTGATTAGTTGACTGATTCACTGACTGAAAAGAGTCTATCCATAAATAGCAATACTAAAAATTATAGAGAGTAAAAATGGCCATGTTCAAAACCCATTACACATATTTAATGGAATCCCAATCAAAATATCAATAGCATTGTAGAAATAGAAAAGGCAGTCCTAAAGTTCATATGAAACCAGAAGAGACCTAGAATAGCAAAAGTAATTCTGGGTCACAAGGACAGACATGGAGGCATCACAATCCCAAACTACAAGTTATACTACAAAGCTACAGTGATAAAAACGGCATGGTATTGGCAAGAAACAGACTTGTACATCAGTGGGACAGAAAACAGGATGCAGAAAGAGCTCCCGGTGCACTTGACTATGTCATCTTGACAAGCTGGCCCAATTTTTCACTGGAGTAAAGATAGCCTCGTTAATAAATAGTTCTGGGAAAACGGCCAAAGATTAAATCTAACCCATATCTCTCACCATACATTAATCCAAAATCAAAATGGATTAAAGATAAAAACGTTGGCATTTTGGATTTAGCTCAAGTGGTTCCACTACTACCTTGGAAGCACAAGGGCCTGAATTTGATCCCTGGTACCACCCAAAACAAAGGAAAAAACAAAAAAGATAAAACATCAGAACAGAATTACTGTGTTGGAAGACAAAACTCTTAAAGACATGGCTGTAGAAAAAGACTTTCTGAGCAGAACCTCAGTTGCACACAAATGCCAAGTCCACAAATGGGATCACATTGCATTAAAAATATCGTGCGCAGCAAAAGAAACCACCAACAGAGTGGAGAGATAGCCTGCAGAGTGGGAAAATGTTATGGCCACTACTGCTCAGCCAAGGACCAATATCTAGAATATATAAAGAACTAAAAGAAAAATTAACTCCCAAATTTAAAGACCCAGTCAAAAAGATGGACCTCTGAAAGGAACATACCCTTCCCAGATGAAGAAATATAAAGGAAAAGAAAGCGCTTTAAAAACTGTTCAGCATCACTGACTGTTAGAGATATGCAATTAAAGCAAGAGATTACATCAAAACACTGAGATTACATCTCACTATAAAAAGAATGTCTGTCACCAAGAACTCAACCAGTAATAAAGGCTAGTGAGGATGCAGGAGGAAAGGAAGTCTTCATTGTTGGTGGAAGTGTAAACTGGCACAGCTTCTATGAAAATCAGTGTGTTGATACCTCAAAAAACTAAAATTACAAATTCCACTTGACCCAGCTCTTCCCCCTCCAGGTCTCTTTCCCAAAGAGTTAAAGACCACAATGGTGGTACACATACACATGTCCATAAGAGCACAATTCATAATAGCATGATCTAGGGTGCAACCTGCATGTCCATCAACAGTTGAATGGATAAAGTTTACACACTATGCAGTCCTACTCTGCTGTAAAACATACATCAGAGTCATCTGTAGAAAAATGAGTGCACTTTGAGACCCTAATGCTAAGGGAAGTGATCTGACACACAAGCTTAAATATCACATGATCTTCTTACATAAGAAATTCAATAAATAAATAAAGTACAAAATAAAAGACAGATAGTAGGGAAATACTGTATGGAGAGGGAGCATGAGATGTGCACAAAGTGCTGTCACTGTCATGCTGAGTGACCGCAGATGCTACAAGTGTCCCACCATCCACCTGCCCTCATCTTTTCTCAGTGAAAGGCCCTAATCATTGCCTCTTACCTTATATAAAAATCGGGTCATTCTAGGGCTCTTGATCTTGGAAGGCAGCTTTTGGACTTGTACCAAAGGTTTACTGTCAACCTGGATCAAGTGGAAGAAAATTGTAACAGTGCTTGACGAGGCCTCATTGCAAGCCACTTGTACACTACTTTGTTTCATCATAACTAATAAGATACACTTAAAGCTAGCTTTCCTGAGCCCAAAACTCAGAAGGGTTAACAGAAGCTCAGAGAAGCACTGATTGAATCCATAAGAGAACTGCTACTGAAACAAATGATCTTCCCATGAGTATTAGTCATGGACTACTGACTCAGCCTATGGTTTTCCCTCTCAAAATATCAACACAACCCTTCCTTTAAACAAATTCTTAGCTTGAATCCCCGGACCTGGGAAGAAATAAAAAACTAAGTTCTTGTTCGTTAGAAAACAAAATGTCCATAGCTCTGGCACAGAGCTCTCTTTTGTTCAAAGGAGACTGGATGGAACCTGGCAGAAGATAGGTACCCAAGCTGGGCACCATGGTTGATCAGCAGAGAGTCCTACAAAAGGGCAGGAGAGAAGAAACCAAAATGTGATAGTGGCGTGGCCCGAAGGCTAGAAAGTATAGTAGAGACTTGGGACAAAACTGCAGTATACAGCTGAACGGTTATCTAACGACTATACATTTATTAGCCACTTGGAAAACTAACTAGAACATTCAACATGGATGTTGTAGCAAGTATGAAGGATAAGATTAAAATTTAAGTAACAAAAATAAAATGGAGCCTAAGTACTATGAGATGTAGCAAAAACTGTGACAAAAGTTTAGCTAATTGGCCATAGTGTCAACACAAGTTCTGTGTCTTGATGGAGAGTTCACAGTGCTTCTTCTCCAAACCTCCCCCAGGAAAATGGAAGATATTTATCCAAAGATGAGGTGCAGCAGGGTGAGGACCCCTTTGGTAAAACCTGGCAACTGGTACAACCTGTAACTCTTCCTCCAGCAGGGCTCATAGCATGGCTCAGTTCTCCACAGAGCTGCCCCTGCGGAGATACTCTTCACCTTTCAGCATTGCTCTGAGAGAATAGATACTGGAGAGAGCAACTGCATGCACAGGACCATGACCTGACCACGTTAGTTCATTGGCCAATGTGTGCTATTTACAGAATTTGGTTGTCTGTCAAAGGGAAAAGGAAATATTGCAGTCATAAATCTCACTGTCTCAACTTCTCATTAGGTTGGCTTGTCGAGATCAATACTCAAGAGTATCATCAATAACAACAAGCTGACATTGAGCTCGCAGTGAGCAAGTGACAGGTAAGTGAAAAGTCCATTAACAAATCCAACCCAGACGAAGTATCAAACAAAGGACATGGGCAGTGAATGTTAAAAAACAAAACAAAACAAAACAAAACAGTGTCACTGTAAGCAGCAAGTCCAGGAGGATGGGGTGGTCTGGAATGGGGGGTGGTGGTGTGGCCTTTGAGGAAGGAAGGGAGCACACTCAGCAGGTGCAAGGGATCTTTGCAGCTCAGGGTGCATAGCCAGGCACAGAGGGCTAACTGTGGATTATGAAAACCACTGCCTGCTAGGCCAAGAAACGGTCTTTATCTCATGGGTAACAGTGAAGCACCAACAGCTTGTATATTATGTGCAAAGCAGCATTTCAGAAAGATTTCTTTTAGCAATGCTATGACTCATATCTATCTAACCCCCAAGACTCATGTCTCATAGGTGAAACTTTTGGGAGGTGGCTGGATCATGGCTGTGTGACAGTGAATTAAAGGCATGTGATAACTGGACTTCTCCACTAATTGGCTTAACAAGCAATGAAAACAGTAACTAAGACATGCAGTAATGGAACACAACATAGTACTTAGAGGCATGGACCTATAATCACACTCTTTCATTCTGAATCCAGTAGCTCTAACCATTATTTGGATTTGAGCAAGTTACTAACCTTGCAACATGTAATGTAAAAATATTAGTAACAGCTTCATATAATTGTGAGGATTAAATTAATTTCTGTAGGACATTGAAACTACTGCCTTGTATATGCTGGCATTGCCGCTAAAGTTCATTTTCCACATTAGCAAGATGCAGAATGTGATCTTCTCTCATTTTCTATGAAAGAGGAAAACCAGAGTTCTGAACTGATGGATAATAAACAAGATGGTATAGAGCCCACAATGTTAAAAAACATTTAATCTAAGAAAATGATAAAAGAAACAAAATTTTGGCAGATGTATCACATAGCTTACATCACATAGGATCATACACAAGCATATGTATTTGTTTTGACAGCTGAGAAGACCTAAAAGCAATAACAGCCCAACAGAAATAAGCAGACCTAACACCTGGATCACGATTCTCCCAAGAGAAACCTGAGATCCTTGGAGAGATGGCTGGTTCTGAAAGTGGGAAAGGAAATACACATGACAGAACATATTGTAGTCACAGGAAGTGATAAAAAATAGGAAAAGAACTCGATGAGAGCATGTCAAAAGAGCATGGGAACTCACAATGGCTAGAGCTGAAATGATTTAAATTAGATTACAACACAAAGCAAAAAAAAATCCATGAGCACATGTTCTCTAGATATATGATATAATAAACTAATACATGGCAACAAAGACAGCTCTCCCGTGCAGAGGAACGAGCTGCATACAAGTGTACCTCAGAGGAAGGGGATCAGGGACCCCAACTCCCCAAGTATACGCAATGCCAAAAGGTAATGAAGGGAACAGAAAAAGAAGAACCTTATGATGAAGAAACCAGACTTCTGCCAGGTGAGCAAGGTCAACACCAACAGTCATGAGTTACATTGATAGTTTGTACTTTTGGTATAATTTGATTTCCACTTTACTTCAGTGGAACATTTCCTCCCAAAACCTATAGCTCAAATCCCATCATGAGAAAAACAAGTGAATTCCAACCTGTAATGCACTTGGCAACCACTCAAAACTGTGGAGGCCATCAAAACTAGGAAAGTCTCAGGAACATTTCCAACCAGAGGAAACGAAAGAGGCATGACACCTAAGTGCAGTATGGGAGGAACTCCCAACTCCAAGTCTATGGCCTGCTAGGAGCCAGACCTCACTACAGAAGGTGAGTGGCAAACAAGTGAGCAAAGGTTCATCTGTATTTACAGCTGCCCATATCACTCACATTACCACTGGAGCTCTGCCCTGGTCAGATCAGCAGTGGTGTTAGATTTTTCCTAGAAGCAGGACCCCTGCAGTGAACTGTGCATGTCTGGGATATAGGCTGTGCACTACTTAGGAGTCAAATGCCCGATGATCTGAGATGGAGCTGAGACAGTGATGCTAGCCCTGGGGAGCAGATGCAAATACAGACTGACATTAGCAGAGATGTTTGACTGCACAGAGATCATAAGTTTAATCATTGCTTTCAGACTTATATCAAAACTCTCCCAGGGAGTGGCAAGTGACAGTTAAGCTGCATCTGGTGCAGGCTGTGAGTTAGAATTCTACACTTATTTTAGTCTATGCCCAGCCCAGCCATCATTTTACCTCTTCCAGCCATGCCTCTTTCCCGCTCTGCATATGTGCTTCAGTCACAGTTTTGGTGCCCACAAGCTCACCCTAACCAAAATGAGTGAAAAATAAACATGACCAGACAGCATCTCTGAAAATGGAGGAAACCCAAAGATGAGACAGGAGAAGACTGTAAGACTGTCAACAAAAAGAAAGCTGCATTCAAAAGAAAATACCCAAATTCCTACATACATTTCAGGTTCAATGCAACAGGTGAGTCACATTCTCCAAGCTCATTTTGCATAAGATGTGAGGACAGCCAGCTATCCAGTGATGCTGTGTAACCTCCAAAAGTGCATCACCATGCGGAGACCAAACACCCTGTGTTAAGCTTTTAGAGTTTTTCAACACAAAGAACAAAAGCAATTGCTAGAGGCCACCACTCCATCAAATTTGCCTGCACCAAGAGCATCATTTTTAGTGGCTAACCACACTATTAAAGCTAAGAGCCCCTTTATTATTGAAGAGTTAATCCTGTCTGCTGCTGAGAACATCTGTTCTGAGCTTTTAGGGGAGGCTGTGGTTCTGAAGGTGGCACATGTTCCTCCTGCAGCCACCACCAAAACTAGATGAACTGGTGAAACAGAAAAGGATGTCAAGCCACAATGTTAGAGACGATGAATGAATCACCACAGTAGGCAGTTTAGGCTGATAAATCTACCCATGCTGACAACGAAGTGTTGACAACAACAGTGCTTGTTTTTGTGCAGAATATCTTTCAGGGGGATGTGCACAAGAATTTGTTATGTGCTTTTGTTGCCAACCAACACCACAGCTGCAGAACTAATTAAGCTCTTGTATAATCACATATAGGAAAACCATGACTGGTTTTCTGGTTTCACTACTCAGTTCAAAGAGGTCACTTTGAAGTGTGAGTTTAGGCATGGTGTCATCCACAGAAAATTGCTAGCAAGCTGAATGATGTCATCTGGACTGCACAATGTTTTGCAAGATGTGATTAAATTTATCAGCCACAATGAAATACATGTCCTTAATTCAAGACGGTTTGCACAGTCTGTAAAGAACTGCATGGAAAGCACATATCCTCTTTTACACAGAAATGAGATGGCTTTCTAAAATTAGGCCACTAGCCAGAGTATTTTGAGTTCTGATAGCTGCTCCAGGGATTTCTTTTTTTCTTCTTCTTTTCCTTTTTTTTTTTTTTTTTTTTTTTTTTTTTTTTTTTTTTTTTTTTTTTTTTTTTTTTTTTTTTTTTTTTTTTTTTTTTTTTTTTTTTTTTTTTTTTTTTTTTTTTTTTTTTTTTTTTGGTGTCAGGGCTCAGGATCTTGTGCTTTCAAGGCAGGCTCAGTACAACTGAGCTAAATCCCTAACCCTACAGGGATTTCTTTGTGAAAAAGAAGCACCATTTTAACACATTTTAGTGTCACAGAATGAGCTACAAAACTAGCTTACTCATGTGACATATTTGACCTCCTCAACAAATTCAGTCTGTCAGTCAGGGTAGAACAGCTACATTCAAGTTGGCAGATAAAGTGGATGCATCCAAAGTGTAATTATGGGGGTGACAAATAAACACTGGGATTTTTTATAAATTTCATACATTACCAAAGATCTTGGAAGTGACTAAGCCTTCTTTCTTCTACCTGGTGTCTGATGGCCTGTCACAGCTTTCAAAAGAGTTCAAGGGTTGCTTCCCAAACCAAAAAAGACCCCTGGACTAGGAAAGAATGGATATGTGGCTCTTTTGTGAATAACCCAGATGAATCAACTTCATTCATGCTATATAACAATCAACTGCTTGAAATCTCAGATGGTGGTATAACCATGAATGTGCTGTATACCTGTAATCCCAGCATTTGGCAGGCCAAGGCAGGAGAATCACTGAGTTTGAGACCAGCCTGAGTTACACAGTGAATTCAGGGCCACCCCAAACAGCAGAGTGAAACCCTGTTTCAAAAAGCAAAACAAAACAAAATGATGGTGGAACTAAAAATGTGTTTGACACAGCTTCAAATCTCCATACATTATGTATTAGTCAAGGTGACATATCCTGAGTTTGCTACAAAAGCTAAAAAGCCTCCTTCCATTCCCAGTATCCTATCTTTGTGAAGCAGAGTCTTCCATGTTGACCGTAACCAAAATGAGATTACAGACTATACTGGACACAAACATCACACTTACTCTTAATGGGAACCATCTAGTTTTAGGGGAACAACCTCAGAGCTCCTACTGATTCTGCATTATGTTGAGCTATATAATTATTTCACCATATGTTACAATGAAATAATAAAAATAAAGTGCATGTTAAATGTAATGTGCTTGAATTATCCTGAACCATTTCCACCACACTCACTGGTTTGTAGCAAAGTTCTCTTCTACAAAACTGGTTCCTGCAGCCATAGGTGGGTTTTTCAGGGTGACTGGATCTACAGTGTGTAATGCTAAAATTAAAGGTGTGTGATTACTAATTTAGTCCACTGATTGCTTTGGCACCCCCTAAACCAGATCCTGGAAGAATATAAAAGCAGCAGTAAGAAGCTGCTATTGACCCTTGTGACTTGGGGCTTGCTTGTTTTGCTGTCTTCTGCCCACCATAAACTATTTCTCCTCTGCCATACCAACCTGTCTTGGAGACAGACTGAAATCCTAGGAGTTCAAAGCCTATCATGATTTCTCACATTAGTAGGCACTGGCATATATGCTAAAGGAAGGAAGGAAAGACCATCAAGAAAAGTAGGAGAGAAAATGAGGGCACCCAGCATTTGTCCAGGAAGTGAGAAAACTCTAAACCATCCTGAGAGACAGCTGAGCTGTGATTCCAGCCCACCTCTGCAGGCTCATTCATGGCTTTCCTTCTTACCAAGGCACGCAGCTCTCTTGCTCCGTGGCACTCCTCTTTGGAAAGAAACCATTCTAGTAACCTATTCACACAGGAGACTCCCACCTTCTTATACCCCCCCAAAGGCAACTATATTGCCAAGAGAATGCTTAGAAAGAAAGTGTTCGGTTATCTGTTCACGTATTGTCCAAATAAGCAAAGCACTACTCACAGAAGCTGTGCTGGGGAACTGGATGGTTCATTTTAGGACAGAAGTGTCTCACAAAGCCAGTCGGACAGAAGCCCATTCTCATCATGGGTCCCACTGACTAGTCGTGTAGCCACTGTCAGCCTGAAGGAAAGAGGGCCACAGAAGGGCGGGACCCCAGGCCCCACGTCCCACATCAGTGTCCTCTTCTCAGGATGCCCCACGTCCACTTCTCTAGTCTATGTTCATATCACACTGGCTGAACTTGCAAATGCTCTGTGACCTTGGGTGAGAGTTCTGTATAGTTTACCCATGGTGCTTCCCTGGGGGGATGGGGCTTGCCCTCATCAGGACGAACTAGAGCACAATCCTGAGAACCCATGGACAGGGCCCTGGACATCCTCAGCTATAGAGTCCAGGAGAGAGCAACTTGGCTATCAGCAAGTGTCAGGCCACCCGTCACTCTCCTTGGCCACCCATCCCCCACATGATCTTGTCTCACTCATACCTTATAGGCAAGTCTATTTCTCAGGTGCACCCTCCTTAATTCTTCTTCCTCCTCAAAACTGAAAGCAAAAAGCCTCCTGAGTCCCTGGTTGTGGCCTGGTGGTGATGGGGTCAGCAGATGAGATTCAAATTCTGTGCTATTGATTCACAGTTTCCTGTTTGTAGGCCACATAATCCTTCCCCAGGGGCAGAACACTGACGCACTGATGCGAGGAAGGGTTGTGATGGGAGAGGGGAAGATCTTTAGGGATTCACTCCAGAACACAACAAGGCAGATGATCAGGCTCAGCAGAGCCTTACAAAGGGCTGGAAGAGTGCAGGAGGGGCCCAAATCCAAACCCTTGGCCGGTGGTTAAGCTACTCTGCTAACACATACCTTGGCTGTCTCTCCCAGGTGAGCGTCTGCCTGTACTATTGCTTTGCTGTGTCCAAGGAAGCCAGGTGCTGAGACAGGAAGGACCACTCTTGACTGCGGTCACCTCCTCACAATAAATCTGGACTCAGGAAACCCATTAGTGAGGCACATGACCAGCCACGTGGGAGGACCAGAGGCTCCTCTCAGGATGCAGAGTCCTTCCTGGGGCTCCCTTGTGGCCTCTGCTCCGGGTGGAAGTGGAGGAAGGCGATGCTGGCTATCCCGAGGGAAAGGCAGGAGGCACAAGCCTAAAAGTCCAGTCACTTAAGTCACCTTCCACGCACAGAGTGTGTGTTGCTGGGGGAGACGGACCCTCTGAACTCTACTCTTGAACCCTGGAAAACCACAACACTAGAGACAACTTGAGGGATATAAGACACCTTATTGTACAGGAGGAGAAAACAGGCTGAGGTTTTTCAAGAGATTTCCTCTGGATGAGTCTGACAGGAGCTTTTTGCTTCATACTGTCACCCATCCATGTCCCCTGGCCAACCTCTTGTGAAGCTGAGCAACAAGGAATTATAAAATACTTTTCCAAAAATTTCAAGTTAAACCTAAATTCATGCTTTCAACTTGATGACATGTGCATATGGTTAAGAATAGCCAGAAACACTCTGAAAGCTATATGAAGTTTCCTGTGATAGACCTGGGCACCATGTAGAGGGTTGGAGCAGGTACTTCCATGGCCTTTTTCTGTGGTTTACGCCTGTTCTGCGCCTTTGCCTGTGTCCCTCCAGCTCACATTCCTTAAACAAGTCCAGGACACACCATTTGCCTGGAAGCTGTGAAACTGGAGCCATGTGGCTCTGTCCAGTGGTCCCCTCAGCTGGGTGCTGGGTGCAATAAGTCTATATTATAGACTTTTACTTAAAAAGATACAAGTAAGGGCCGGAGGGTTAGCTCAGTGGTTCCAGCGCCTGCCTCGCAAGCGCAAGGACCTGAGTTCGATCCCCGGTTACCACATAGAATGCTGGGCGTGGAGACACGCCCACCAACAATCAACACCGCATACCACAATGCCGGGCATGGTGGCTCACACCTGTCATCCCAGCACTCGGGAGGCAGAGACAGGAGGATTGCTGAGTTCGAGGCAGCTTGCCTGGGCACCATAGTGAGCTCAGGGCCAGCCTGAACTACAAAGCGAGACCCTGTCTCAAACAGCAAAAAAAAAAAAGTAAAAGTCTTGATGGAGTTAATGACATATTATACATAGAGAGCGAATCACAGAACTGAAAAAAATAAGTTTGAAGAAATTAACCAGAAAATAGCTGAGAGAAAAAGAATGGAAGGTATGGTCTTTATCATTTTCAGCATTCACTTATGTCTTCCTATACAGAAGAGTTTGTTGGTCTGCTTCATTTCTCACTGTCTCCAAACCCTGGAACCACACCTGAAACAACCATACACTTAACATTTGTAAGGGAAACAAAGTGGGTAATCAGCATCTGTTCTCATTTCACAGCAACACATCCAGTGCCATTTAGAGCCCAGCACTGCCCCAGTTCTGGGGACACACCCCTGAGCCAGCCTGGCAGGCCGCGTGGAGCCTCCCGTTAGAGTCCAGCAGAGCACAGTTCCTCCTCTGCCTCGCTCTTCCAACAACTACATTCCAAAAGAGAAAAGGAGGAGTTAACTTTAGTAATCTATTTTATTTAAGAAAATATATTCAGGATACCATTTGAGTGTGGATCAATACAAAATTATTTTCATAACTTTGATGGTACTGCTATAAAGTTCACCCAAGTGAGAAAAAATATTCACTTAAGCTATCTTTTACATTCATTTTCAAACCAAATCTTTGCAATCTTCTGTAAAACATATTTCTCCTAAAGCTCATCTCCTTTGGGCTAGTCATGTGCCAAGGGCCCTGTAACCTCACAATGTGGCCAAGGGCTGCTTGGACAACACAGGTCAGACATAGACCAGATAATAAACCAGCAAACAAATATACCACGAAAAGGGGTAAAAAGGGAAGCTTGTCTAAGAACTGGCAGACAGCAATTGAATGGCTCTTGGGACCTGTATGTCCCAAGAGAAAATAGAGAATATGTCTTTGGCTTAATTCAAAGATTCTTACCTTCCCAGAGGTGAAATTTTCTTTCTTTTTCATTTTCAAAATAGGTAAAGAAGTCAAACTCTGTTTCCTTGGCTTTTTAGCATCCATTTGGGTCCTGTGGAAGGAAGGATAAAGAATATGAATACATTAAATTAAAAAGGCATGAGTAACACCCCATGTACTCTGATGGACTAAGACAGGACAGGCTTGAAGGGAAGAAGGGGCCTTTGCTTGAAGGGAAATGGGGGCCTTTGCTTCTCCTCTTGCCTCCTGCTGGTGGTCACATGAGGGCAGGGGGCACTCAGGAGAGCAGGAGCCGGGGGGAGGAAGAGAAGTTGGTGGTGGCGAGCCAGCAAAGGGGCACTGCTGGAAACCGCTTCCTCCAGCTCACCACACATGTACAGCCTTCTCTCCCAGCGTTGCCGAGTGTTCTCCCACAATGGGAGACAGGGTGCTCCTGTTACATCAGAGGACCTGTAGAGCCCACTCTGTCCTCCAAAATGCTCTTTCCATTTCTGACTCCAGCAAGAGGGAAGGGGATGAACAAGTGTAAGACATAGGGGCCAGGCCTCTGCAGTCTGCTCTGTGGTGAGCGTTCACTGGCCCTATCAGTGAGGATGGCAGAGCCACAGCCCTGAAGTGATTCAGGGGACCCAAGACTGCGAATGATTATTGTAACAGGAATATGAAGTATAAGAACTTACTTGTCCACATAGAATGGGAAGTTAAAAAATATAACACATGTGGGTTTTGTAAAATTTTACAAAACCAAGGTGGACTTTACGTACTCAGAATATACTGAGTAAAACTAGTAGGACCGTGTAATGTTGTTATATATTGAATAAAAATGCTTTCTTATCTGTATATATGCATATAAAAGATCTTGAAGAAATAAACTAAAAAGCAATTGTCTCAGGATTGGGGATGGAGAGGTGAGTGGAATGTTAATTTCTTTTTCTTTCCTTTCCTTTTTTTTTTTTTTTTTTTTTTTTGAGACAAGGTCTCGCTTTATAGTTCAGGCTGGCCCTGAGCTCACTATGTAGCCCAGGCAAGCCTTGAACTCAGCAGTCCTTCTGCCTCTGCCTCCTGAGTGCTGGGATTACAGGCGTGAGCCACCACACCTGACACTGTGGTATGTGGTACGGATTGCTGGTGGTGTGAGTCACCACGCCAGTACTATTTGTATGTGGGTGCCAGGATCAAACCAGGGACCTTGCACTTGCTAGGCAGGTTTCGGAACCCCTGAGCTTAATCTCCTGGCCCTTTTTCTTTTCTTTTTAAGATATGACAGCTTGTCCTGTTAGCCAGGTTGGCCTGGAACTCCCGGGCTCAAGTGACCCTTGTGCCTCATCTTCTAGAGTAGGCTGGAACTACAGCTTCAGGCTCTTGCCACCATGCCTAACTACTACAGGAACATTCATTTTAAAAACACACGCATGCACACATGCATGCATGCACACACACACACAGATTTGAAAACTCCTATGTGACAGTAAACAAAATGTTTTCTGCTAATGATCAGTTTCACTTCTCCCTTTCCCTCTTTCCTTTCCCTCTTTCATTCTACAAACTTTTGCTGAGACAATTCTAAGGCACAGTCTCTGCCCTCCAATGGAACTTGTGACTTTATACAGTTTAATTTATAAGTGTCAGAACATCAACTTGCAACAACTAGGAAACCAAAGACAAAGCCAGCAGAGCTGAAGCTCAAAAAGCCACAGTCCAGAGGCCACAGCGGTGGTGCCCGCACGTTGTGTGGCCAAGTAGTTCAGACAGGCACCAACTGTGCACTGTGAGAAGAAAATGCCCTGAGATTCGCCTGCCAGACCGCAGTACTCACAGCAATTGTCAGTGGCCCATCTTAATGCCCTGAGCTGACTAAATTTCAGCAGAAATTGTGCCAGTGTAAGTAAGGAAATAAAAGGACACCCCTCGTGTTTCTTCCAAAAGGAGGTAATGTCTGTCAAAATCAAAGAGAACTCTTCCTCTCTTCTGCCTGAATCCTTGGAATTACAGGGATTCACACACTAGGAACTGCCAGAGGCTTTACAAACTTTTTCTTCCAACTTTGCAACCAGACCAGAAACCCTCTCTAGTTTCCCGTCACTTCTCTAGGTTGAAATAGTCCCCAAACAGCGCCATCTATCGGGGCAATCTACTTCCACTCGGCTGTTAATTCCCACAGGGTTGGGTGCTAACTACTTGTAGGAAGAACCTCGGGGCAAAAGCCTCCACTGATCCTTGCTGCCCTCTATAGAGTGACAGAGAACAAACCCACCCTCCTTTCTGCTTGAGAGTTCTTGGGTGTTCAAAGCTGAAGTAGAAGAAAGCTTCCTTCTGTTCCCTGTGCCTCCCCTCCTCCCCCAGGAATGATGGCCCCAGGCTGGAGCTCCTTAGCCTACATCGGGGATCAAATCCCCTGGGAGGACTTGGCGTTAGGGGCTCAGTCGTGTGAACCTTCTCATTTAAATGCCATTGTACTTTGGCCTGGTCCAAAGCTCAAGTGTGAATCAAATGGGCAAGACTTGCAGTATTTCACACGTGCAGAGAGGCCACACGGGTATGACGGTCAGTTGGAGATCTCGACAGCAAAGCCACAGGTTAACTAGACTTGAATTGCGTGTGCTGTTCAGCTCCCTTCACAGGAAAATGCTGCTAATAGTATGTATTCCCCCAGAGTGGGAGCCAGCGGTGCTCAGACAAACTACCACGGACGGGGGACCCCAGACCTCAGCCCAGCCTGTGCCAACGGACTGACTTTAACTGACCCGAGGCTCCTGGGCCTGAGGGCTGGGCGGGGGCAGACGACGCCACTCCAAAGGTGTGGAGGATCACAGACCCGCCTACGACTGCCACACCCCGGCAGGGAGAGCAAAACCAGCGAGGAAGGCAGTGCGCCCCCCGCCCCCCCCCCCCCCCCCCCCCCCCCGTTGGGGAGCAAGGCTGGCAGCAGCTCTCGGGGGCCTGCTCTCCTCTGGAGTCCCTGGAATATGGGCAGGAGCGATTCCATCTGCTATGCACCGCAGCCTGGCGGTCAGAATCCCTCTTCCTTCCTGGCGCTCACACAGCCTGACCCGGGCCTGAGTCTCCCGCTTCCGCCTCGCCCTCCTCACAGCCACCCGAACCCTGGCCGCGCCGGCAGCCCAGCTGTCCCGCGCTTACTCTTTCCACACCCGGGGTGCGAGGGGCTGCATGCACTGACCAGCTGGGGGCGCTGCGCGCCGAGGACCAACCCCGCGGCCACGCACTTGGCCATCGCTAGAGACACTGTCCGCCCTTTTTGTGACTGGAGCTCCGGGGCTCTCTCTGCTGGGCCGGTCCTCACACGTCAGCCGGGAGGCCGGGGATCCCTCTGCTCCCCTCGCTCTCATTCCCTGCTGTCCAGAGGAGAACCAGGAAGCAGGTACAGGAAATCCTTCCGCCCCATCCCAAATTAATGACGTGGGGGAGGTCGGGGAAAGCCTGGGATGGAGGAACTCGTCGCCGCCCCCAGGTTAGGACAGTCTGACCCCGGAGGTGTAAGAGCCGCCCATCCGCGGAGTAGACCTGAGCAAGGAGCGCAGATGCGCGGAGCCGAGTTCACCGGGGAGGACGAGCAGCCGCGCACGCGAAGAAAGCAAGTGACGTGCCCAGCTGGCTGCACCAGAGCCTCGATCGCTGGGCACGCGCCAGCAGGGCTGACTCCCTAGCGAATGGCTGCCGCTCAGCATCAGGAAAGGACGGTTTTGGAGGATGAGCAAAGGGAGGCGCAGTTTTGAACCCAGACTACGGAACACAGTCATTAGTGGATCTAAAGGGCGAGAGGGCCTCGCCGAGGCCCAGGGGTACACCCAGGGATACACCTCGGCCACCAGTATGAATGGCTGTACCACTCACTGATGGAGACCCACAGCGGACGTCATGGGGACAGGGACAGGAATGCAGGCCCAGTTGCTGCCTCACTCCGGACGCCCAACAGGAGGCACAGACTGTGTGGTAGCCACTGTCAAAGGAAAAGGATGAAACCGAACGAACAGGACGTGGCTCCTGGTGTGGAGTGGGTGCCTGTGTAGGCCCAAAAGCTTACAAAGCTGCAGCACAATGGGAATGGGCGGGAGCGAGAGCTGCGCTGGGTCACAGTTCGGGAAACGTGCTTCAGCATGCGCAGGTTGAGATCGCTGGGTTTGACATCCAAGGTTATCAGTGACATCACCCAGGTCGGCCTGAACACACTCCTCGAGATAACATTCGAACAGGAGAACGTTTATTAGGCTGGGCCTGTCACCCAGGAGCAAATAGAGGGCTTTACAGGCCACAGGGAGTAATTAGGTCTGTGTGACTGTAAAGTATGTTTTAAAAGTGGGCAGGCTGTATAGGTAAAGTGGCAGGTGACGGTATAAACATGCCAGGAAAGAAAACGAGGCACACAGCACTGGCAAGTGCTCTTTTAATCCTTACTCAAAACCACTCACTTCTTGTGAACACATTTCCATAAGGCAAGAACTAAGGCAGCTATTACACATTTTTAAGCTCAATGGCTAATGCTTTTTCCTTTACTAAAAAGTGATCAGGTTAACATTCTCACCATAAATGGAAAGTATTTACTGCTAATTTTAATTATAATAAATTTAAACTTGTTTCCTAAAAGCTGTATTACCGAATACCATAAAAAGACAACTACATATCTAGCATCCAGTTTTTAAAATACGGGCTCAATGTAAGTGACTACTGTAAGAAACAGTTTCCCTTTTGCTGTGTCTGCAACAAAAGACTCATATTCTTGTAGCATCTTATTTTTTTCATGAATTTTAGACAGGGGACACAACATATCAAAGAAAATTTTATTTCACAACTTTCTTTTATTTAAGATTTTTGACAATGAAGAATTTGTAAAATGTCATCAAATCCTATCTGCTATAATATAACCATTTCGTTCCAAATAAAGGATATATTCCATAGTCCAGTACCATTTAAATATGTGAAATAGTTCTAATTCCTACTATAAGATTTGGACAAAATACAAAACACCTTCGTAATAAAGCTGATGGTACAGCTTAAATACGTATAGGATTTCAGAAATGCCTTCTGAAAGAAATGCTGATGGTTGTAAGCGGACAGAGCCAGGAAGGGACATCACGCCACCACATGACAGGGACTTCCTCCACACTGAGCTCCCACCACTTTGTGACAAGAACCTATGGCACCTAAGAAAACACAATGTGCTCTTCAGCAGTGGCGTGGGACCTCCCCCCAGGTCCTGGAGAGCTTTGCACAGAGCATGTTGAAAATCTTAAAGATCATTTATATGACATGTGAGAGATTCCCCTAAGTACAATACCCCCTAAACTATAGATACAAATATAAACACACTTGCAAAACTGCTTGTTAACCGAGTGTTCACCACACTCGGCCACTAGTTGTACTTGGATGCAGAGGTTTAACTCGTGCCAATCTGGATAATCCAAGGCGCAAACTCTGACTTGGGGACTTGACGGTCGCACCTGCCAGTGGGCTGCTGTCATGGTTGCTGCTTCCAGATGTCGCTGGAAAAAAAATAAGACACGACAATGATAATGTCAGAAATCTCTTAACAAAGATTAATTTTCTTTCCAATTGGAAAGAAAGGAAAAAGTAGTTACACATCACTCTGCTTTCTAGAGTCTTTCAAAGAACAAACTAAATCAAAAGAATGGTGAGTACTAAAGAGTAGAAAGAATGCAAGTTGAACATCCCCAATCTAAAAATCCAAATCTGGAAAAACTGAAATTTTAAACACTTCTGGTCTCAAGCATGTTGAGTAAAGGATAATCAGCCTGTATTGCCTATTTTCAACCACCCTACAGCCCAGATAATGACCCAAACTTAACCATGACAATTGTAATAAGAAAGCTGATGCAAATAAACTGTATAGCATAAATAAATGTAACCAAGAATGTCTAAATAGAAAAGTCTAATGTGTTTTTTTCAAGTCCTGTAAGTTTTATACTCCCTGAAACGTCATTTTTCAATTGTTAGATAAAATTTTAAATGGCAGTGTTCCCTCATAGCAGTGAGACTTCACACATTACAAGAGCACATCTTGAGGCACTGAATGTCCCTTGTTTCCCTTTGGGATCCTGACAAGTAATAGGCTGGTGAGCTAAGGGCTAAATCAGCCTCCAAGACATGTTGTTTGGCCCAAGGTAAAATTTCAAAAATGAGATTTCACCTTAAAATCAGGCCCAAAACCCTGCACAGACACAGGGGTGACCAGATGGCCTTGGGAAGCTGTGTACTCAAGAGGGTGGTGAGCATCCCTGTTAGGTTCTTACAGGGTCCACTTCATTCACGTGCAGCATTTGCCTGAGCCAGTCATACACCCTGCAGCAGGAACCACTATCTGCCTTATGAAGTCAAATCTTCATCCACAATTACTGTTCTCTGTATCATTCTGATTATGCTTAATTTCTGTAATCATCATATAATTTCCTTTGCTGAGTAACCACTAACTGTTCTCAGAAACTCTTTGATATAGTATCATGTCAATAACTAACCTACCTTTCCTTTCCTAAAAATGTTTTAAAGTCCTTATTAAAAAATCATAGAATTTTTAAATCAGGAGGACTTTAAAGATATTAATCCCTGATATTCCCAATGATGAAGTGAGGACTCAAACACTCATGCAGCCTTATCACTGAGGATAATTCTGGGAAGTGACCAGGGTGGGCCAATCAAGAGAGGTCATTCAAAAGGAGCAAATGAAGGAAGGCATACAGAACAGGAAACGGATGGACACCCAGTCAAAAGTAGACAATGCGTAGAAGAGACAAAAAAAATGGATCCTTTTCAAACAAAAAAGATGGATCCATTGAAGTAGAGGGTTCATTTATTTGAAGAAAAGTAGATACAGGACTAATTGGACAGGCAGTAATTATGTGGGCCTGGATTAGGGTCTTAGTCATATCAAAAGGCAAAGTCCAAGGACTTGTAAAGGACTGATGAGATTTGGTTGTGATTTCAAAGAAAAAAAAAAAGGAGTTTCTAAGAACCACAGGGGAATTAAATGTCTGAAATGCCGTAGACAGCCACAGGGTTTCTGCAAGCACGTGGAGATTGGCAGATCCTGACAAAAGATTTGCTACCAGAAATGTCTGTATCAGGAACCCCAACTGCTCACTTGTATTAGCAAGAATGCTTTCAGAGGGATTTATTAGGCAGAAACATATCAAGTGCAGACTCTCAGAGGTACCAGGAATTTATTAAAGCAGGAATGACCCCACGTTTCTAAAATAAGGGTATCTTTCTTATTGCAACCTTATTTATAATGAAAAGTTATATATAACCTGACTGCCCAATAATAACAGTGGTTAAATGATAAACACAGAAACTAAAAACAGTGGTTCTGATGAAGGTGAAATGCTTTCATATGGGGAAATACTTATTCGTAGTATTTATTAACTAGGAGAAACTTCACCAGTAGGAAGTTGCTTAGACCTGCCCAGGACTGTTAATATACTGTACCTGGTGGGATCCACTTTGGCCTCCTGCTTTTGGCTGAAGGACTACACACCTGTAATGGCTTCTTAGTGGCCTCTGAAGATGAAACCTCCTTTGGTGAGGTGCAAGATTCTGTTTTGATTGTAGCTAGAGAAGAGTCTACTGCAGTCACTTATTTGGAAACATACAAAAAGAAGTCTATCATACAGGAAGATAAAGTTCAAGTGCAGCATGTATATGCAAAAACTGTGAAGTTCCATAATCTCATGAAAATTTACAGGGCAGTACCACAAACTTGAGAGAAACAAACATTTACCAAAAGCCTAAGGATGGCCACCGTTTATGAGAAGTTCAGGCACAGCTGGTTACACAAAGCTATGCAGGGCATGTGCAGGAGTCCAGGAGGGGTGGGGGTGGATTAGGACAGGGGATCATAAACTCACTTTCAGAGGTTTGCTGTCAACACCTACATGGTTTCTAAGTGAATATCAATAGGAAATGATCACAATGTATACTCTCCCAATGTCACCCCTGTGGCCCACTGGATAGGCCCTGTCCACCAGAACCTGCTATGATAGAGACACTTCTAATATCTTGAGCTGTCTGATAGAGAGCCAATACACTGTAGTTCTTTTGTACTTGAATGTGGCTAGCAAAACCAAGCAGTTGATTTCAAATTTTGTTTAACTTGAATGCAAAACAACTACATGGTTAGTGGCTACCACTATGGACAATACAACTTTTAAAAATTTCACTATCAAGGAAAAAATAATGCATGCTAGAGAAAACATTCTCAAAGGCTACCCAACACACTACTGAATTTAAAAATATCATCTACTTTCCTAATTCCTAATCTTACCACTTAACAAATTTTACTTCCAATATTATGCATTTATGTCCCTTATGGAGCAACTTGCTCCAAGGTATAGGGAAAAGGCTTTAAATGGTAAATTTCAACTTGGAAACTGAACTTTCGTTTTGAATCTGTGTTAGTGAAGAAGCGCAAATATATGAAGAAAATATTTTTGTTATACTATGTCTTGTAGTAGACAAATAATGTTCCCTGAAAGATGCCTCTGTATCCTGACCTCCAGAACATGTGACTTATCTCCTATATGCAAAAGAGCTCTGCAGACATGACTAAGGCCCTGGAAAGATTCTCCTGAACTATTGGGATGGGTGCAGTATAATCCTCAGGTTCTTGGAAGTACCTAAAAGTGATAGAGTGACATGATGTGAGAAACACAGTTGGAAGTGGCTGTAAGCCACAGAATGCAGGCCCCCTTTGCAGGCCAGAAATCGATTCTCTCTCAAGCCTTATGCGAATGAGTCAGCCCAGTAGATAGCTGGCTTTTGGGTGGTGTGCGCATTTGCCATTTGGAATATAAATATAAATACATGTTGTTTAGACCACTAAGTTTGTGGTAATTTTTATAATAGTAATAGAAAGCTAACACATTTTACCTCTGAAAGTTTCTACATTTAAAATTTAATTTGGGAAAAGCACCTAAATTTGTCAATGATTTTCTAAAAATTCTGATTAAAGCCTTATTAATTCAAAATAGAGGAGAGGGGACAATATGTCTCAATGAGTATTTAAATTATGCTTTTTGGTATTCAGCACCATATTATTAACGGTAAAAGGAACTCTTATTAAAACAAAGCCTAAGTAAGAAAAATTTAGTTTCAAAAAATATATATTAAGAAACTAAGGCAGAAAAATTTGTAACAATAGGTATAAAACAAATTTAGTTAATGTAAGTTGTATTTCATAATTACTGCAGAATGCTAGTGCACAACTACAATCTCCTCAAGAGGCTGAGGCAGGAGGATCATTCCAAGTTTGAGGCCAGCCTGAGCTACACAGTGAAAGCCAATTTCAAAAACAAAACCAAAACCTCCGAGAATCTATCACACATTATGAATTTTAAAGCATCCTAACATATTGAACAAGAAACAGGATTCCACTTTCATGTCTTTACAAATTCCAAAAGTTAAACTGTAAAAAGTCTGCTAACTGGATCTGTTTTTGGGGAAAAATCTAAAAAGCAGAAATATCCTAAACAAGTAACAAACGAACTCTCAAATAAGAGTCAGTAAAGCATGAAACTAAGATTCTGAAGAATTAAGAATCATATGAGCTTCCCTGTTGAACTTGTCCAGAGAACGTGTGGGGCTAGAACTGAGGGGACAAGGCTGGGTAAGAGGCAAAACTTCAACAAATGGTGGGCCTCTCTGAGGTCAGCTGTCTCCCTGTCAGCACACAGGTGGCTGAGCGCTCCCCACAGGCAGCAGTGAGCACACAGGAAGGAAAGACATACTTAACATCAGCACTGTGAAGCGACAGTTTTTTCAGCTGACTTCCATTCCCCATTCCCATCCTGCCTTTTTAATTTGATGAGCATTAGCAAAATGTTAAAGAAAAACACAGCAAACAAATCAAACACATTTCCTTCATAAAATTAAGTGTTTTGTACCAAGCTTACCCAAAGCATTACATTTGGATTTAGATTTCTTCTCTTTCTTTTCTACTGGGGATTTTACCTTCACTTCTTTCTTTCTATTTTCTTTTACTTTACTTTTTCTCACAGTGAAGTCTTCCACACTGTCTTCACTCTCATCAAAATCAGAGGCATTTTCAAAATCTTCACCTGAAAAAGACTGCAGACTTACTTCTGAAAGCTAGGCCTGTCTTTCACTCTAGCTTGTGCGCCAGACTCCTGTGTTTACTGAGTGACACCATCTCTGGGAGTGAAACACAGCGGTGCTGGAACTGTGGGGGTGCACTTATGCCGGCCCCTCCATCTACATGTTGCATGACCTCAGTTACTAACTTCCATGCCTTAGTTTCCTCAGAGAAATGGGGATAGCCATACAATCTACTTCATAGGGCTGCTGTGCAGATTAAATTATATGTATATATGAAGCATTTAGAAAAAACATCCAGCATATAACAAGCAAAACATAACTGTTTACTACTAGTACCATTTTAATTTCACACCAGTAGTCTTATTTCATATCTGATTTCATAAAGACGTTCCTCTATTTCCCAAAATTCTCTGTACTGCATGGGCTGATAGAAACCAGTGATATACAGTACATCCTTGTGTTCCATTTGGCCTCACACATAAACAACTTGGGTTACAACCTAAGGTTTAGTTGCTTTTTCTTTCACTTTTGAGGATAATTAATAAAGATGATAGTTTATAACAAGATTATCATTAAATTTGAATTCACCAGTTTATTTTATTTAATTGGTTTTCTTGGTACATTTTATATATACATCATGATCATACTCAACAATGAGAATTTGTACCAGTATATGACATGACTTCTCATTTCAGTTTAGTTTTAACTTAGGACTGAAGTCTTAAGTTAAAACCCAAATGCCAGTTTTTCCTGTATGGAGTTAATTGAAAAATGCAGGGCCAAGATCTCTCTAAGGACAGTGAGATGGAGCTTGCAGAAAGCATGGTTGAAAATTATACAGGAGGGCCAGAGATTTAGGTCAGTGGTTCCGGCGCCTGCCTCACAAGCACAAGGTCCTAAGTTAAAATACTGGCTCAATGTAAGTGACTACTGTAAGAAACAGTAGTAAGAACCTGAGTTCGATCCCTGGTAACCACATACAACAATGCTGGGCATGGTGACTCACTCTCATCAGCAATCAGTACCACATACCACAGTGCCAGGTGTGGTGGCTCATGCCTATAATCCTAACACTCAGGAGGCAGAGACAGGAGGATTGCTGACTTTGAGGCTTGCCTGGGCTACATAGTGAGCTCAGGGCCAGCCTGAACTACAAAGCGAGACCCTGTCTCAAAAAAAAAAGAAAAGAAAATGATACAGGAGACTCTGAAGGCCATGTAGGGTAACTCTGAAATATGTGTAGGGAGACTTTGAAGGCTGTGTGTTACTTGGGTTGATGACCCTGGCACTAGTGCATCACCCCTGGCTCAGGGCACTGGATGCTCTAACTCCAGCCTTCACTTTTACCCTTGTTAAACTTAGCCAATTATTTTCAACCTACTAGCCTTAGTGAGCCTTTAAAATTTCAAGTAAGATTAGCTTCAGTCCTTTCCAGTTACTTCCAGTGACCTCTCAGGTCCTACCTCAACTTGTTTCATCTCTTACTTAGCTTCGGGCATAATGGCCTTACTACTCCTTCCCACACAAAGCACTCCTGCCTCAGGGCTTTTCTATATGCTGTTCCCATCATGGAGCACTTCTACATCTCCATGTGGCCTCCATCATCAACTACCCCCTTAGAGAAGGCTCTAAACATTGTACTGAAAGTAACACCTGTACTCCCATGCCAGTCCTCCTACAACCCCAACTGGATTTCCTCTTTGTAGTTCTTCTGTCAGGGTACTTAGTGTATCATGTGGCTACCCCTTCATCCCACACTGGAATTTAAGCTTCCTTAGGACAGGAGCTGTTTGGTTCATGACTGTATCCCGCATCCTTGATGTATAATATACATCATATGTTATCAGATACAACTGTTGTTAAAATTTAAAAATATAGTACCTGATTTGATATAAATGTATGAATTTGCTCATTTCAATTTTTAATTAACACATTGATGTCCTGTTGAGATTAGTGTTTGCCTTGAATCTAAATTTGTCTGAAAAATGAGATTCATAATGAAATATAAATTTCTATCACTTCCAACTCAAAATATTTCCTGAGTTTGTGTGACCTATAGAAGAAAGTCTACCCTTCCCAGAGGTCTGAGACATCCACACTGGTTTCAGCCTGCCTCTCATTTGAAGCCCTCTCCCCAGCACAAGTTGGTGGATCTACACACACTGTTCCACTCCACTGCTTATGCCCTTCTCTGAGTCAGAAATGCTATTTTGTTCTTATTCATTTAAATGCTCATTTCTCAAGGCATGGCTCAAAGATTTCCTTCTAGAAGCTTTTCCCCCAAATGCAACAGCTAACTTCATCTGCCCCATGTGTTCCTCAGACTGCACATGGGTTAGCATGGCGCTTTGTGTGCATAAGTGGCCTGCAGAGGCAGCTCTGCAGTTGGGACAGAACTTACCGCTTGCATTGCCTGGCTCGGTGTCCTCAGCACTGTCGCCATCACTGCCTTCTGAGAGCATCTTCCTCTGCCGAGCTACAGCTTTAGATGCTGCTTTTCTTTTCCCAAGAACACCACCAGTGTCACCTTCCTCAGTAATCTTGCCCAAGTCTTCAGGAGGCATAATCATCAAGAGAAAGCTCTTTGTGGAAGCTCATATTCCAAGAAGCAGAACAGACACCACAACATCTGCTCCTACTTACAAACTACATCATCTAGGCTGCTTCTGACATAGGATATGAGGGCCCTGGCAACAGACTGGTTTGGAGGGTCAGCCAGACCCAGATGCAGACCCAGATCCAGAGAATCTTTCTCCAGGGATTTTTCACAGTAGAACTGAAGATGAAGCCCCTTTCCTCAGTGGTTATCTGCCATAGACTAGAAACCACAGGGAGTCATAAAGAAAGTGGGTTTGTAATTAAAAATAACAAGACATAAATGCGAAGGAACAAAGGTCAGGTGACAAAGACAGTCCTGTCACACTTAAAAACTTTGGTTAACTGTGGTTTCAGGACTTTAAACAAAGTTAAAAAATAGCACTGTGGATAAAATATAAAAATCTTACCTAAATAATCAGCAGCTATGCTGCAATTAGAGATATGCAGAGACTTAGCCATTATTTCTGTTCTACTATTGCCATGTTTTTCAGTGCATAATGTAAGGAATAAGAAAGAGAATTCAGATGTGTTTTCTTTGTGTGTGTGGTACTAGGTGTGAATGTGAGGCCTTCACACTAAGATATATCCCCAGTCCTTTCGCTTTTTAAATTTTGAGACAGGCTGTAGCTAAATTGCCCAGGCTAGCTAGGCTCAAACCTGTGATCTTCCTGTCTCAGCTTCCCAGAGTGCTGGAATTATAGGAAGAGCCCCCACATCTAGCTAGCTTCAGATGTACCCTAGTCAAGGGATATCTAGAAATAGAGTACTAAAATGTAATAGCATCTAGGCACTGACAAATGATCTGAAATCAAAACTACCACAATAACTAGGAATTTGGGCTCTAGGCTCTGACCATGTAAACTGGCCTATACTCTTGTTATATTCCAGGTGAGCTCGGGGGGAGGGGGCTCAGTCCCCACCGCTGCAGTGTTCAGAGCTGGCCCTGAGGAAGTGACTGGACTGCAAAGATTGTGACTCCATTAGTGGATGGATTGACCAAATTCACAGCACAGTGAAGCTAAGTGAATCCAGGTCACTAGTCAGGTGGCTTAGTGGGGCACAGGTACTCTGTCCCTGGCTCCTCCTCCTCTAACTTTTCCTCCCCTGCTTCCTGGCTGCTGTAAGTCAAGATGCTCTCCTCCACCATGCCTTTTGGCCATGACATTCTGCTTTACTTCAGTGCACAGCAACTGAGTCAGCCAAACAAGAACTGAAACTTCTGAAACCATGAGCCAAAAGGAAGCTTTCCTTTGTCAGCGGTGTTTCTTACAGCAATGAAAAACTAACAAACCTACAAGTTAATTTCCTCATACTCAGGATTATTATGGGAGATTAAATACAAATCTTGTGATATTTGGTGCCCAAGACATTGCAAACAGTCAATAAATAAATGTCAATTCTCTGCAGGCCGATCCACGCTTTTACTAACATTAAGTTCTCTCCATTCACGATAAAGAACTTAAAATTACCCATTTAAAAAAGATTTTTATTTTTATTAATACATTTGGGTACATAAGAACTACACTCATCATGGGGAGTGGAAGATGGACATAGAGCATCTTAATTCTTTTTACATCCCCTTCCCACCCTTTCTCTTAAAATGATCTTGTTTTAAAATACCTTTAAGTCATGACAGTGGTACAACCACACACTACGAAGTGCATTTCTCAGTAAGAAGGGTACATCTAAGGAACTCTCACTGTGTACTATACCGTGGATGTGTTACAATTGTCTTGTGAAGTTAGATTCCTGGTAACTAAAATCTTTAATTTTAAACAGCAGGTGATACTGACTTAAAAACAAATACCCCACCCAACCCCCAGATGACAGGCTAACATACCCCATCGTAAAGGAATTCAAGTCACATCAATTTAATCCAAGAGCCTTTTTAACAAACTGAATGTATTTTCCAGGAGTTACTTCTTTTCCAGAATATCAGTGTCACCATCTGCTGCACAGATACCAGAGGAGAAATCCCACAAAGAAATCTACAAATCATTTTTTCACATCCACTTGCTCACCAACTAAATCAGTAACTTTAACCAGCAAAAATAATAAAAATTACCATCATTAGGTTATGTTCAATTAACTTGGGTTTGGAGAAAGAGGATGATTAGGGCCACCAGGCCATGTGAACAGAAAGTTAAATTTAAACTGTATCCTGAGCTATAAATAGACATCAGGGCTCACGGGCCCATCCTCAAACTCAGCATAGTCTCCCCCGTGTTATGAGACTGACTTGCGTGATAAAAAATTGAACCCAATGGTATCCTGTGCAATTCACTCAATTTATACTTCAAAATACTCAAATTTGATTCTTTCCTCTGTAAAGGGCCATCCAAACAAACTACTACAAAAGGTTTAAAGATAAATACACAATAAACACCTTACTTCCATCTGGTGACTTCTGCATATCACTAGTGACCACCGGATGGTGCTTCACAGACAGAAGCAGAGCAGCTTCTAAGCCTCTCTGGAAGAGCTTGTCATCCAAGGCCATCCTAAAGTATACACACAAGTAACGGTGAGTTTTTTAAAATACCAATCTCAATTAAAGAGCAAAGCTTGGAACTTTTGTGTATTATTAAGAGTTGTTAATCTCAGAGAAATGTTTTTAAACAATAATCATCAATACTGACTCTTGACAGCAGAACCCCTAAACAGGGTTACACTATGTAGCAAACATGTGGGACAGAAGCAGCACAAACCTTTGCCCATACTGTGCGCTTTACTGCTAATGTTTCTAGTCAGCTCTACCCAGGAAGAACTTGCTTGGCTTTGATCAAGGCTTCCCCTTATAGGTCTTTCTTGACCTCACCTATGCCTCTTTCATAGATATTATAGCCCTTATATTAACTTTTTGAAAACCTGGTTCTAAAAACTTAAAATAATAATCTGGTCCTCTCAATCTAGATTTTAACAAATAGTTTATCACATTTATTGCGCACAAGGCACTGCACTAGCTTAATAGTAAAAGAGTACCCTCAGAGAATCTGCAGCACAATGAGGAGGGGGATTAAAGGCATACCAGGACTTACTCCATATAAGTTAGATTATAATCAATCTCCTATTCAGCTTGGTCAAGTTTTGGGCACCTTAGCACTTCTTTTCCTTTCTCTCTTCCTCCTTGACACTAATGAGACTCCAGGGTTTGGCTAGACACTTATAGGATTTCCTCACTCCTGGACAAACCACAACAAGAAAAGAAAAACTATCTTTTATCTGAAGAAAAATACACAGCTTTAAGTTTTCAAAACTATTGTTACAAGTGGAATTTTAAGCAAAGTAATCTTGTAGGTTTTGTGAATTACAGAGACAGGTGCGGAGTCTGTATTACTATTTTAATATTTAAATAGACATTACTTTTTTGTTTGTAAATTTTTCAAGTCAGAAAGGGTTTAATAGTTTGTCTCTATTCTCTGACATGTACTAAATAAAGTAAAACCTATTACTCACCTTAAATTCTAATTTAAGCCAAGAGTTTGAAAATCTATCTCTTCTAAAGGAAAACAGCAGAAGTCGTATTGCCTATGTCTTACCTCTCACCTTTTTTTAGGAGTTTTCTCTTGTACTAGGGTGTCTTCTTTCTGGACATTCTTCAAGTTAGGTTTTGGTTTGTCTTGTTTTAATTCTTTTAGTGTCATTCTAGATTTCTTGCTTAAAGGTACGGTTGCAGAAATAAAATCATCTATTCATGTTTAAAATAAAAATACAAGAAATAAGCTGATTTTCTCAGCAGCTGAAATTCTCCACAATATGTTCATGTTCTATAGGTTAGCAAACTGTTCAATTTTCAATGTAAACATCATTGTTCTTTATCCTCATTCATCCATTTGAACTCTTTCAAAAGAAAAACCAGAGGCCGGAGATTTAGCTCAGTGGTTCCAGCACCTGCCTCGCAAGCGTAAAGTCCTGAGTTCAATCCCGGTGACCACATACAACACTGGGCGTGGTGACTCATGCCCACCAGCAATCAATACCACATACCACAGTGCCAGGTGTGGTGGCTCATGCCTATAATTCCAGCACTCAGGAGTCAGACAGGAGGATTGCTGAGCTCAAGGCTTGCCTGGGCTACATAGTGAGCTCAGGGCCAGCCCGAACTACAAAGTGAGACCCTATCTCAAAAAAAAAACCAAAGCCGTTAGAAAAAAAATTCTCCTGTTCTATCACAGTAAGATATGAAAGAAAGGTACATCACCTATATCTAATACATTAATCAAGCTAAGGAAAGTAAGAAGCATGACAGGGAAAGAGAAAGTGGCTCCTTCTGAGGATTTTTATTTTATACTAACTGTGGCATTTTGTCTTTCCTTTCCTACAATGTTGTTCCTAGGACCCTACAAAAGTAACAATTTCTGGAAAAGGGAACCAATTACTGTTTCTCATAGGATATTCAGTCCTACTTGTTCTCAAAACTGTTGTAGTTCTTGTGACACTCAACATAAAACTGTTGCTGTGACTTTTTGCTTCTTCTTTTTTTTTTTTTTTTGCGATAGGGTCTTGCTACATAGTCCAGGCTGGCCTTAAACTCACAGCAACCTTCCTGCCCCAGCATTCGGGGCTAGGATTAAAGGCATATGCCACCACACCCAGTGGCACTATGGCATTTAAACATCTCACACATTCTGGATCCATGTTACCTTACATACTTTAGCATTTCCATATATACTGTCTCTTTTGTGCTTTCCCACATAGGAATATGGTAATTTGCAACTTTGTACACTGCTCACCCTCCCCAGGATCCAGAACACAAGTGGCAACTAATAAATATCTCATGACAGACTGGTGACTGTAACAGAAAGCTAGAAATTATATTTTGTACTACTTTCTCTCAAATAGTCAACATATTTAACACTGAGCCCAAAGCAAAACATTCTTTTGAACCCAAGAATTACTAAAATATTTGACTTGTGTAAAACATAGTGGTCAGGGAAAGAATAAAGGCAACAACTAGGTTGGGAGTGTAAGGTCAGTATTAAAGCCCTTGTGATGTATATGTGGGCCTCCAGGGTTCCATAACGAGCACCACCAAAAAAAAAAAAAAAAAAAAAAAAAGGGAAAACGATTTAAAAGTACACCAATCTAATCTGATGTATTTCTCCATCTTCTGAATGAAAGTTTTCTTAATGGCAGAGACAAACATAATCAATATGGCATAGCTTCACGGTCTTATTTTTCCAGATCTATCCCACATGCAATTGGAAATATGCTAAATTTTTAAGCTACACGTATACACTGAGAAAATAAGTTTCCATATCCTTTAAGCAATAGGAGGCTCTACTCACCATCGCTATCAGAATCCCCAAATTGTGAGTAATTGACTTGTTTCTTATTTCTGTAACCAACACAGAAATTTTCCATGAATACAAACAGCCATTTCTTATACTTGTTCTTTAAGGCAATTAATAGTTTTTAACAAAGAAAACGTGTTTAGAGCCTCTTAAACATACTTAAATATTCAACCATTTGCATTTGACAAAAGGTATTCAGCATTAGTCAAAAGTTAAAACTATACCAGATACAGGAAAAAAAAATTCAAGTAACTCACAAAGGATAACCCACATAATTAACAATTACCATCTATATGCTATTTAAATACTCTTGTGTCCTATAAATTCCTGTTCTATATGTTCTTTTGTTTTACTTTGTATTGTCTTCCTTATTACATTATAAACTTCTAGACCAAGGGTGGGGAACCTATGGCACGCATACGTACAACAGCCGGCTGTTTGTATTATTGAAAGCATTGTAAGTTTCACCGTCACTGTTCCAGACGTTTTAAGTTATGTTTAAGTTTCTCCAAACTACCAAATGTGTTTTTACACAATGGATACAAACAAATAGCAGTTTTGTTTCTGCTCCATAAAATGAACCTTTATATGAGAGTAGAAGGCCCCAGAGAGCTGCACAGTGTCAAAGGCAGCAAAGGAACTTTGGAACTAGGGGCCCCACAGGAGACGCTCCGAAGACCGCCCCCCCCATACCGCCCCCGCTACAGCGTCCTCCCTTTCTTCCTCCCCAACCCTGGGGAATGTCATAGTCACCTCACAGGCCGCACCATGGTCCTGCTCAAGAAGGTGAATCTGCAACTCTCAAACTCCCTTCCGCCGCAGTGACGGTTTCAATTCCCGCCTAAAAACAGACGCGGGGCTCTCAGTCCCGCTGCTGCCAGCCGTCCAATCACTGCCCGCCAGAATACGGCAGCGCATGCGCCCTAAGAAGAAAGCGCTTGACCACGCCTCCCAAGAGACCTGCATTTCCGCTTCCGGTTGCTTAGAACCCAGTTTGTGCAGAATCTAGTTTGTGCCATGTCATTGCACTTTCTTCATGCCAGTGGATTTGGCCCCCTACCCTGAAATGCACAATAACAGTAGAAGTACATACATTTCATTGACCTTTTCTAATTACTAAATTCAGGTAGACTGTAACTAACAGGCACTTGGAGCAAGAAGTTTTCCACCCGGTACTCAAGAATAAAAGATGTCAGTGAATCTGCTGTAGCGGATCTTCTGGCTGAAAAACAAGCCGGCGAGTCAGCTGATGTCTCTTGCTGCCTGAGTCCTTGACAGCTTCGAAACTATCCGGCGCTTCTGAGCGGAGAAAGGTGAAACCTCACCGAAGATCCGAGAAATCCTGCGAACTGAAGTTTTCTGACGAGGGCGCGGCCAGGTCTCGGCGTGGCTTCTTGGCCCGCTGTCTGCCTAGCTGCTGTCAGCCTTACACCTCCTCCCGGTTTGTTGTAGGAGTTGGGGCCTGTCTTCCTCGCGTCCTTTTTTTGTTAGAAACCTCTGATTTTCATAGCAGCTAAAACTGAGACAAGGCTTCAGGATAGACCATTACCCCAGAAAGCGAGTGGAGGCTAGTGGAACTGAAGCGTCCGCTTGTTCAAACGCAATAGAACTGAATGCTGAACTGATTGAAACAGATTGACGATTTAGTTTACCGTAAGTGATTAATCCAAAATACATTAGATCATTGAAAACTCATACTTCTGCGACGTTCAGTCCTCTGCTACAATGCATCTTTATTACTTCTGGTTTTATTGTGTACAGTCAGTAGCTCGTAATTTTTATATTAACGTGTTCCTTAAATAGCTTAATTAGCTTTTGCTGGCTTCCATTTTATTGATCATCTTTTGTCTGTCACTTTCTTATTTACTTATATTTTGTTGATCTTTAGCACAGACCTGTGAGCTAAGGCATTATCTACAAATTGTCAGTTTTTGGCAGCAAATAAACTGCAGCGTATGCCACGACTAACGGAGCTGTTCATTAACTCTTGCCTCTGTAGTCCCAACATCCTGATCTAAGGAAAGGAAAAGTCATTGAAGCTCAAAACTGGAAAGTAAAGTTCTATACTGACACATGCCTAGTATGATTATAAATTAAAATTAGTATGTATGTTGATAAGGAGGGATGCAGAGAAGATTCTGGGGATGTAAATCTGTTTAAGGAGTCTGCATTTTATCCCAAGAGCAATGGCTGACATAGACAGGCTTTGGAGAGATAAGCAATATGATCAAATAGATGCCTTCCTAGAAAGATGACTGTGACTCCATTATGCAGAATGGCCTGAGAATCAATTTGATGAGGGGAAGCCCCCAACAACAGTGAGTCCAGTTAGGAGGTTGATGAATAAGTTCTTAATTGATCTAGAGTTTTACTTTTTTAAATGTCCATTTTGCCCTGTAATGGACATCCTACATTCTGTTTTCTGTATATCTTTTCCTACAGAGAAGATATTCTAACACTTCCTTAACATTTTCAACCATCAGATCTTATGACCACAACCTCTAAGATCTCCAGGATCAACACCTGATCCCTACTATGTTTCTTTGTTTTGTTTTTCTTGTTTCACAAGCTATACATCTATCCCCGTATGCATCCTCTCACTTTTCTCTTGCTATTCCTTTGCTAGTATTCAGAAACCTTCCTAGGGTTATAAAGTCCCATGTGAGCACAATTCTTTCCCTGAAATGAAGTCTAAACACAAACTTTTCATTGAAAAGAAGAAGCAACACTTTGTCTTCATCTCAAAGAAGAAAGCAGGGGATAACTCTTGGGAAAAACTGTTAAAGGTGACTTAGTCAAACATGAAATCTGAGTGATGGTATGATTTGTTTTAAAGTGATAGAGGAATGATTCAACGTCCTGTTTCTTATGGATTTATAACTTAATGCTTTTTTTGTTTTGCAGAAATCGTACCAAAGAATATGAAGAAAAATCGAGAAAGGTTCTGCAACAAAGAAAGGGAATTTGTGTATACATTCAAAGTAGGAAATGAGTGCTTTGAACTGAGAGTGCCCCTCAGATTTCCTGTTCAAGAGAATGCCAGTCATTTGCATGGACGTTTGATGCTGCTGCACAATTTGCCATGCTTCATAGAAAATGGTGAGGACTGATTTTTTCTTTTTTTTTGAGACAGGGTCTCGCTTTGTAGTTCAGGCTGGCCCTGAGCTCACTATGTAGCTCAGGCAAGCCTCGAACTCAGCAATCCTCCTGTCTCTGCCTCCCAAGTGCTGGGATTATAGGCGTAAGCCACTACACCCAGCAAGGATTGATTTTTTTTTTTTTTTTGAGACAGGGTCTCGCTTTGTAGTTCAGGCTGGCCCT